>CADEHL010001366.1:82500-142500 GCA_902827135.1 Harpagifer antarcticus
TGCTGTGAAGACCCCGGCTGTGCCAAGTCTGTGTGCTTGACCAGCTGTTTTTGGATGGTTCAAATAGGGCTGTACCATTAAGGAAAATGTTATTGAATAATATGGACGAGGGCAAGAATTGAATCCCATTAAATGCAATGTTTTAGTTTGAGGCGAAGTATCTGAATAAACTGCAAACAACATTATACAGACTAAATACAGATGAAGTCTCTTATCAGCGTTTCCGCCAGGGGGGCGTCTTGCCGTCATTTGAGGTAAAAAAATATATAGCTTGAAAAGGGAAAAGGACATCCCTCTGTTGGAGGGGCAGAGGAGTCTGCTGGGATTCTTTTCGCCGCCAGCAAAGCGTGTTCCTGTGACGGAAAGTCGGGCTGCTCGATTATGGCAAAAATCATAATCTCGATTATTTGGGTCAATAATTGTAATTGCGATTATTAAATGCAATTATTCATTGACTTTGAAAACATCCATTTATTGGAGAAAAATAATGTGAACAGTTTGTTTTTAACCGTTGATTACCCTGAACTTTAAGTTTAATTCAACTGAAAAACCAAAACAAAAAAGTAATAATAATAAAAAAATAATCGTTTTATTTCGATTATGTTGTTTACGTAATCGTTGGAAGCCATAATCGTAATCGCGATTAAAATACGATTAATTGCGCAGCCCTAACGGAAAGTGTACTGCCTGCGAGCCTTGATGGGGGGGTGCTAGTGGAGCACACTGCAAGCGCCGGAGCCTCGCAGCAGCGAAACTGAGGCTCCGTGGTGAACTGTGGTAAAATTAGGAGCCGAAAGAGCCGGTTCCTCTTAGTGAGCCAACTGATCCGGCTCACTAAGAAGAGCTGGAATTCCCATCACTAATACGTAAAGAGAGAGTATCTATAAGGGACGGCTCAATTCAAAAGTCACGTGACACGACGTGACGTCACCCCCCCCCCCTCAGTGGACGCCCTCTCAGCCCTGGTCTGGCACAAACACTGTTTCTTATCAAATGACTCCAGACTTAATAACAGTTCTCTTGAGTACAGTTTCTCATAAAGTAACTAATCTTTTCCAAATCATCTGGGGCTAGCTTTAACCACAGGAGGCTATATTTAAAAAAAGAAGTACGTCCCCAATACCTTTCATTAGCTGGTGTTGACCTCCAGATGTGACGGCAGGGGGTAAAATAACATTATGCATGGGTCAAGTGTTCTTGTTTATTCCTGCATGTGGACGTTACATGGTCAGTCCATAGGCCGGCCTGTGTGCTGGTTAGACTACAGTTAGTGCTTTGGATCCAGATGGCTTTCTTTCCATCCCGCAGCTGAGTGTAAGTGGTATCTCTTCCCTCACATGCACGCCACTCTGACCACCAGCACAGTTATATTCACCAATCAAAAGAGCTTCTGTGGCTTGACTTTTCTTTACTGAAAGAGTCTGCTGTTTGCAACTTTGTTTGTTAGGAAAATAATGAGTTTGTTTTCCTTCCTCTCCACAGATTTCCATGTCTTACGTGTAAGAGTTTCCAAACAGGATCATCAGGGCTGCTCACTGTCCGTTACCGATTGTCTGGTAAGTCTAAATATATGACATTGCTGCTACTTTAAAAGTGGCCACCGGTTCTTTACTCCATTTGATTTGTGTGTATAATTTAGGGCCGCTCGATTAAGGCAAAAATCATGATCTCGATTATTTGGGTCAATAATTAATATCACGATTATCCATTTACTTTGAAAACACCCATTTATTGAAAGAAATGTGAACAGTATGTTTTTAATCTCCCTGAACTTTAAGTTTCATTCAACTGAAAAAAGTCGTTTTATTTCGATTATGTTGTTTTCATAAGCAAGCCAAAATCGTAATTGCGATTCAAATACGATTGAATTGAGCAGCCCTAGTATAAATGTATCTTTACTGGATGAGTAGGGGGTTTAATTACATTACGTTCAGATTTCAATATGACATCGAAAAGGCACTTAAAACAAATACCAACTAATGATCATACATAAACACATTAGAGTGAATGCAGAGCTCGTTGTCATTCAGTTATATTTCATCCCCACTCATGTTTGCAAAACTAAAAACAAACAAACTTTACTACATTTTAAACAACTTATAATATGACTTACTGAAGCCCAACTGCTAGCCAAGCCCCGCCCCCTTTGAGTGCCATTTCATACAAATGGACTTTCTATTGAGCGTTTTGACTCGCCACCTCCTGTCGACTATGGGCTCTGATCAATTCTTTGCCCAGACCCCTGAGAAAGTATTTACACATGCCTGTGAATGGAACAGGTCAGCAGCTTGACCTGCAGACCCCCCCCCCTGCAGAGCAAAGCCTTTCTTCTGAGTCATTTGAACATCTGCAGTCTCAGTTAAACCCACAGAGGCATCGCCAGTGAGTTAAGGGACAGGTGGTGGTTCGGTTTCTCACGTCAGGGTCGTGAGTCCATTCAGAGGATAAACAGTGACCTGTGTTTATATTAACCATTTTATTCTATGTTTATCTTTTATTACTTTGAATCTAATATGGACTAACTGTCTCAACCCCAGGATAAGTCATGTAATCTGAGACTCAACGTGCGCCTCCTTTGGGGCAACATATGAAAAAACAACACTGTCATGCCATTGTTTATCAGATATATGTTTATGCCTTTAAATAGAGTTTGAGAGAAACTACAGGAAATGAGTGGAGAGAGAGAGAGATTGGGAATACATTGAATCAGGGACATTGCATGTTGTGGTCACTGCCTCAAGCTCAGGTAAACTAAATAACATTCTCCTTAAACAGTATAAACATTAAAGTCATTTAAGCTTCATATTTATGCTGTTTAATTAAAATAAATACACGTATATCTATCTTTCTATGCTATTTCTATGTCGTTATTTGTCAGATGTTGCATTAGAAAGTTAGTGTTCAGTGTTCAAGTCCCGCCTGATGCTGCTTTCCTCACGTATAACGCAATGAGTGCACAATACCCTGTATTATTGACTGTCAGAATAACCTCTCTATGTTGCTCTCGTGCAGACTGGTCCCGGCCGTTCCTCGTTGGTTGACCCACTCCTTCCCCGGCGCCATGGTAAAGCACCTTCCCCTCATGCCTGCTTTTCAAACAGTGACTGCTGTGTGTCCGGGGGGGGCTGCGTTCTGCAGAATGAGAAACTCCCCATTGATTTTCCCTTTTTAAATCAGCGCTGTCCACCAGGAAGCAGACGGTCTAATCAGCTGCATCGGGGTCAAAGGTCGTCCCTGGCTGCTGGCTGAGCTTTTAGTGTGTGTGTGTGTGTGTGTGTGTGTGTGTGTGTGTGTGTGTGTGTGTGTGTGTGTGTGTGTGTGTGTGTGTGTGTGTGTGTGTGTGTGTGTGTGTGTGTGTGTGTGTGTGTGTGTGTGGTGTGTGTGTGTGTGTGGTGTGTGTGTGTGTGTGTGTGTGTGTGTGTGTGTGTGTGTCAAAGTACTGAGATGTTTAACACAACAACAGGGGAGAGTGCGGGAGAGAAACTTCCTCTGGAGGGAACACAGGGATTGTAGCCTTTGCAGACCATTTACATGCACTCAAACCTATAGAACACACTACAGGAAAGCAGAAGATGTGCTCTATAAGTACAGTACTCGAGTAAATACACTTGGATGCTCTCCACCCCTGGTGCTGAGCCAGCATCCTGCATGATGTGCCCTCGCTGTCCGTTATCTCCCATCCTTTAATCTTTCTCTGCACAATGTTGGGACTAAACTCAGATTCTTGTCGATGTCTGTCGGCACAAGGCCAGACGTGTTGTCTTTTCTTCCACCGGTTCTCTTTTGAAGAGAAACCCCTGACTCGGCTTGTATATCCATGCCTCACATTCCCCGCTGATAGACATCCCCAGTGTTGCATAAGAACTGTGCCTGCATGAAAGCCCGCTGATGAACACGGCCTTACATACAAAACGTAATTTCTCCGAGCATAAATCAGGTTCAGACTCTCCTTGCTTCACAGACTTGTGTGAATGAATGTCTGTGTAGTTTAGGAGGGTTGTTGGCGTGTGGTATTCCATGGTTTGTTAAGCTAGGGGTGATTATAGTCAATTAGCCTGGGTTGCACATTACAGTGTGGGTGGGCAGGAGAGGACAGCCACACAAAGCAGCATCTGCAAAATGGTTTTAAATCAACGCTCTGTCACAACAAGGTTTGCCATTTCTAGATTAATTTAAAGCCAATCAATCGGAGTCGGGACTCTTTAGGAAGAGTAACACCTGTTTTACACCCAAACTTTCCACACACTGTTAAGATGTTCTGTGAGGATGTTTCACATGTTTCTACAAAGTGGTCAAAGCTGTTGGATGGACGAGATGAATGAGGAAATACCACAGTGAAACTAAAGAAAGGACATGAGTGAAAGAAGGTTAAAGCTGACTCAGTAAAGAGTTCACGGGTCTCTCCCCTGCAGGAGGAGGAGGGCCAGCAGAGCTTGGAGTGCATCCAGGCCAATCACATCTTCCCCAAGAAGTCCCCCGTCCTGGAGGAGGAGAACATGCAGGTGAGGAAGCTGCTGCTAATCTCGTGCTCTACCCAGTTAACCTGTGCCTGTTCCCTGTGATCAGTTACATACTCACTGACCCTCACACGTGACTTCAGACCACTTTCAGTTCCACCAGGCTCCGGGGCTAAAGTCAAGTGATATGTGGTGCCATAGCATCTCAAAACTAACAGTTATTTTATTGCATTGGTGAAAAACGAGTGTTGTTCAGGACTGAGCATGCTCATCTTGTCGTGAGGCATGATCTTTGCAAAACAGATGTTGAAAAGTCCTTATTGGAAAAGTAGTAAACTTTCTGGTTTCTATAAAAAGTTCACGAGCTGGAAACAGTTCCTGCTTTGAAACAGAGGTTTACATTTTGTACTTTATCGAGGCAAGAGGACTTACTGTGCTTATTTGTTCAGGTGTAGTGTCTCTACTTTAAAGAGTCCTCTCCTGCTGATGTTCAGGTGTATATCAGTATGTAGTGTCTCTACTTTAAAGAGTCCTCTCCTGCTGATGTTCAGGTGTATATCAGTACTCAGTGTCTCTACTTTAAAGAGTCCTCTCCTGCTGATGTTCAGGTGTATATCAGTATGTAGTGTCTCTACTTTAAAGAGTCCTCTCCGGCTGATGTTCAGGTGTATATCAGTATGTAGTGTCTCTACTTTAAAGAGTCCTCTCCTGCTGATGTTCAGGTGTATATCAGTATGTAGTGTCTCTACTTTAAAGAGTCCTCTCCTGCTGATGTTCAGGTGTATATCAGTATGTAGTGTCTCTACTTTAAAGAGTCCTCTCCTGCTGATGTTCAGGTGTATATCAGTATGTAGGGTCTCTACTTTAAAGAGTCCTCTCCTGCTGATGTTCAGGTGTATATCAGTATGTAGTGTCTCTACTTTAAAGAGTCCTCTCCTGCTGATGTTCAGGTGTATATCAGTATGTAGTGTCTCTACTTTAAAGAGTCCTCTCCTGCTGATGTTCAGGTGTATGTCAGTATGTAGTGTCTCTACTTTAAAGAGTCCTCTCCTGCTGATGTTCAGGTGTATATCAGTATGTAGTGTCTCTACTTTAAAGAGTTCTCTCCTGCTGATGTTCAGGTGTATATCAGTATGTAGTGTCTCTACTTTAAAGAGTCCTCTCGTGCATTCGTCCTGTGTGAACGTACAGTACTTATGGTCATGATGTCCGTGTGTTTCCTGCAGCAGTTATCATGACAGCTGATCTGAGTGTCTGAATACTTTATCTCCTGCTGTTGCTAGGTGCCGTTTCCTGAGCTTCACGGGGAGTTCACGGAGTACGTGGGGCGGGCGGAGGACGCCATCATCGCCATGTCCAACTACCGCCTGCACATCAAATTCAAAGAGTCCGTCGTCAACGTGAGTGTCTCTCAAAACGCAGGGGGAGTTTCTGGTAATGTTTTGTAAATGGAGTCAGAGCCGGTGATCTGTCCTCAGGGGCAGCAGGGCCTCCCTCCTCTTCATCACTTCTGCTCTTCTTCTCCCTCCGCTATCTCCCCTTCCTCTCCCTACTCTCCCTCCTCTTCCTCCTCTCTCGCTGTTGCCTTGATTGCATTTATTCCACAGGGGAAGCATCACAGTCACACCTCTCTCTCTCTCTCTCTCTCTCTCTCTCTCTCTCTCTCTCTCTCTCTCTCTCTCTTTTCTCCACGTTGAGAAAGAGAGAGCTTTGTCACCCAAGGGTGGCTTCTCTCTCTCTCTCTCTCTCTCTCTCTCTTTTCTCCATGTTGAGAAAGAGAGAGCTTTGTCACCCCAGGGTGGCTTCTCTCTCTCTCTCTCTCTCTCTCTCTCTCTCTCTACAAATAATAAAAACATCCCCATGTTTGCCACCTCAAATAGTTCTGAGTTATCTTTCTTTACTTTAAACTGTTCTTCTACTCCTCACATCAGACTGGCCATATAATAGGATTTATTACAACCTAGTGCCACGCCACATTGATACAGACATTGAGAAACCTGTATCCGGCTTTCTCTCGTGCGTTATCTACAGGCAGCTCTAACTCAAGTGTTTCTACTATTGGACTAAGAAATGATTAAATACTTTTGATATAGGATCTGTTGAGACGACCAAACGTCTCTGCTGTAAACAGGACAGTTGTGCAATGACAAATGTTGCGCAACAGAAAAAGCTTTGACTGTTTCATTTCCTTCCCTTTTAAAGATTGGGGAACTTATTTCATTCTTCAACAGAGGCTGGTGATATCCTCCATTTTGTTATTTTTTAAACCTCAAGGAAAAGCCAGTAGATATTAAACACGATACTGCGGCTCGGGCTAAAATCATAATCTCCATTATTTGGGTCAATAATTGTAAATGCGATTATTCATTGACTTTGAAAACATCCATTTATTGTACTTTAAAACAAATACAAATAATAAATTGAACTTTTTAACTGTTGAATTATACGTTCAGGGTAATCAACTGAAAAACCTAAACAAAATAAATTATACATTCATGTCTACATTTAAATAAATAACATCAAAAATAATAAATATCAATAAACAAGATCAAGAAACACGTTGCAGTGTCACAACCTGAATACTCCTTAACACATAGCCAACATGTTGGTAAAGCATGTTCCACTCACTCCACTCACTCACTCACTCCACTCACTCCACTCACTCACTCCACTCACTCCACTCACTCCACTCACTCCCACTCACTCCCACTCACTCCCACTCACTCCCACTCACTCCACTCACTCCCACTCACTCCACTCACACTCACTCCCACTCACTCCACTCACTCACTCACTCACTCCACTCACTCCACTCACTCCCACTCACGTCCACTCACTCACTCACTCACTCACTCACTCACTCCACTCACTCCACTCACTCACTCCACTCACTCCACTCACTCCACTCACTCCACTCACTCCACTCCACTCACTCCACTCACTCCACTCACTCCACTCACTCACTCCACTCACTCCACTCACTCCACTCACTCACTCCACTCACTCCACTCACTCCACTCACTCCACTCACTCACTCCACTCACTCCACTCACTCACTCCACTCACTCCACTCACTCCACTCACTCACTCCACTCACTCCACTCACTCCACTCACTCCACTCACTCCACTCACTCCACTCACTGCACTCACTCCACTCACTCCACTCACTCCACTCACTCCACTCACTCCACTCACTCCACTCACTCCACTCACTCCACTCACTCCACTCACTCCACTCACTCCACTCGCACTCACTCCACTCACCTCCACTCACTCCACTCACCACTCACTTCACTCACTCACTCACTCACTCCACTCACTCACTCCACTCACTGCCACTCACTCCCACTCACTCCAACTCACTCCACTCACTCCACTCACTCCACTCCACTCACTCCACTCCCTCCACTCACTCCACTCACTCCACTGGGTCAATAATTGATATCACGATTATTAAAAACGATTTACTTTGAAAACATCCATTTATTGTACTTTAAAACAAATACAAATAATAAATTTGAACTTTTTAACTGTTGAATTATACGTTCAGGGTAATCACTGGAAAAACCTAAACAAAATAAATTATACATTCATGTCTACATTTAAATAAATAACATCAAAAATAATAAATATCAATAAACAAGATCAAGAAACACGTTGCAGTGTCACAGCCTGAATACTCCTTAACACATAGCCAACATGTTGGTAAAGCATATTCCACTCACTCCACTCACTCACTCCACTCACTCACTCCACTCACTCCACTCACTCACTCCACTCACTCCACTCACTCACTCACTCCACTCACTCACTCCACTCACCCCACTCACTCCACTCACTCACTCACTCCACTCCACTCACTCCACTCACTCCACTCACTCCACTCACTCCACTCACTCACTCCACTCACTCCACTCACTCCACTCACTCACTCCACTCACTCCACTCACTCACTCCACTCACTCCACTCACTCCACTCACTCACTCCACTCACTCCACTCACTCCACTCACTCCACTCACTCCACTCACTCCACTCACTCACTCCACTCACTCCACTCACTCCACTCACTCACTCACTCCACTCACTCCACTCACTCCACTCACTCCACTCACTCCACTCACTCACTCACTCACTCCACTCACTCCACTCACTCCACTCACTCCACTCACTCCACTGGGTCAATAATTGATATCACGATTATTAAAAACGATTTACTTTGAAAACATCAATTTATTGGAGAGAAAACATTTGAACAGTTTGTGTTTAACAGCTGATGACCCTGAAGTATAATTCAACTAAATAAAAAAAATTACGATTTTCGTAATCGTTGCAAGCCGTAATCATAATCGCGATTAAAACACGATGAATTGAGCAGCCCTAACTGCAGCTGTAAATACTCAAATGCATATACTGTGCAGAATATTCACATAAATGCATCAGATTTCATCCTGTTTTGGAAAATGGGTGCTTACAAAAAAGTCTGTGAAGCTTTTTTGATTTGATTTTGATATATGATTTGATATACTTTATTAATCCTCGTGGGGAAATGGTTTCTCTGCATTTGACCCATCCTAGTGTTAGGAGCAGTGAGCTGCCATTTTGAACAGCGCCCGGGGAGCAGTGTAGGGAACGGTGCCTTGCTCAGGGACACCTCGGTAGCACTTGGTCTTGGGGACTTGAACTGGTGACCTTCCAGTTGCAAAGCCAAGTCCCTATCGACTTCGCCACCACCGCCCAAGCTTGTGTTAACTACGCTCCTTATTTGAGGCATCTTGAGAATAAACGTATGTAACAGGTTTAAGGACTCATTCCTGAGCTCTGAGCATCAGATAAATACCTTTTTTTCTGATTACCTCCTGATTGATGATATCTAATTCAAGCAAATGTACAGTTGTGAGTCTTCTGTTTCAGTTGAGGTGTCAACACGATTTTTGTTTCTGTATTGGTCTCAAAACCTACGCATAATATCAGCGAGAGACGAGCCCTTCATTTTTACGTCAATCTCAATTTTTGGGGCGGATTTTACTTCAGTTACTTTCTATATTTGGAAAACTGGAACCGGTACCAGATCCAACATGATGGTATTGGCTGAAAACATGCCTTCTGTATAATCACTAGGGCTGTGCAATTTAATCGATCCTGCGATATATATATATATCGATATTTAGGTTTCCGAGAAAGTATCGATATTTCAGCCGCGGGTATACATTAAGTCTGATAAAAGAAAATGATATAAGTGTATCGAATTATATCGAATCGTATCGTTGGCTGAATATCGTGATATATATATCGTATCGTGAGATTAGTGTATCGCTACAGCCCTAATAATCACATGTCATTGTTTGGTTCACAAACCCTCTCATATATAGGACATATTAAGCTGATGGGTGCATCCCTTAGTTTGCTTCCTGTTTCTTCCTGCTGAAATTAATTGGACTTTAACGAGCCTCTGGCTTTTGGCTCAGATCACACAGCCATCGTTCTCCTCACACATATTTGGACGGGTTTATAAAGGAGTTGTCAGAGTTCACAGATGGGGGTGGGTGGTGATGCAGAAAGCCAGTTCGTTAACTGTCAGGAATGTTGACAGTGGCCAGATTAGGGATGTAGATTAAACTGTGGCTGCATGATGCTCAAACATCCGGCTGTGCTGCAATGACACACACACACACACACACACACACACACACACACACACACACACACTGAGAATAGTTACGTACAGGCCAGCATCACTTTCATTATTGTTCTCTGTGTTTTGTTTTGAATAGAGTTGTTGTTGTGAGGTCTCAGTAAGTAACCCCGCAGAGCTGCACGGAGTGGAGTGTGTGTCTTCAGTGTGTAATGTGTGTGTGTCTGGAGGAGTTGCTCGTTCAGCCTGTTTAACACCAGCTGCTGATTACAGTATGTTGCACAGAAGTGAGTGTGAAGAAATATCCACTAAAATCATTCGATAGAGAGGTGCCGTGATGACGTGTTTTTGTAGACTAACGCTGAAGTTAGCCACGCAAAGGCTCCCTCAACAAAAACACTAAAATGTTTCCATTGGACTTTTTGCTTATTGCAGGAAATTAAACAAGGATGCAAACTCCTGAAGTAAAAAGCTAATGTTGGGCTATAAAGGAACTACAGCACGGTCACATGACTTCACGTCACCATCGCTAAGCTAAAGGTGGCTAATGTTGGGCTATAAAGGAACTACAGCATGGTCACATGACTTCACGTCACCACCGCTAAGCTAAAAGAGGCTAATGTTGGGCTATAAAGGAACTACAGCACGGTCACATGACTTCACCTGACCACCGCTAAGCTAAAGGAGGCTAATGTTAGGCTTTAAAGGAGCTACAGCACGGTCACATGACTTCACGTCACCACCGCTAAGCTAAAGGAGGCTAATGTTGGGCTATAAAGGAACTACAGCATGGCCACATGACTTCACGTCACCGCCGCTAAGCTAAAGGAGGCTAATGTTGGGCTATAAATTAACTACAGCATGGTCACATGACTTCACGTCACCACCGCTAAGCTAAAGGCGGCTAATGTTGGGTTATAAAGGAACTACAGCACGGTCACATGACTTCACGTCACCACCGCTAAGCTAAAGGCGGCTAATGTTGGGCTATAAAGGAACTACAGCACGGTCACATGACTTCACGTCACCACCGCTAAGCTAAAGGCGGCTAATGTTGGGCTATAAAGGAACTACAGCACGGTCACATGACTTCACGTCACCACCGCTAAGCTAAAGGCGGCTAATGTTGGGTTATAAAGGAACTACAGCACGGTCACATGACTTCACGTCACCACCGCTAAGCTAAAGGCGGCTAATGTTGGGTTATAAAGGAACTACAGCACGGTCACATGACTTCACGTGACCACCGCTAAGTTAAAGGAGGCTAATGTTGGGTTATAAAGGAACTATAGCATGGTCATATGACTTCACGTCACCACCGCTAAGCTAAAGGAGGCTAATGTTGGGCTATAAAGGAACTACAGCACGGTCACATGACTTCACGTCACCACCGCTAAGCTAAAGGTGGCTAATGTTGGGCTATAAAGGAACTACAGCATGGCCACATGACTTCACGTCACCGCCGCTAAGCTAAAGGAGGCTAATGTTGGGCTATAAATTAACTACAGCACGGTCACATGACTTCACGTCACCACCGCTGAGCTAAAGGCGGCTAATGTTGGGCTATAAAGGATCTACAGCACGGTCACATGACTTCACATCACCACCGCTAAGCTAAAGGCGCCTAATGTTGGGCTATAAAGGAACTACAGCACGGTCACATGACTTCACGTCACCACCGCTAAGCTAAAGGTGGCTAATGTTGGGCTATAAAGGAACTACAGCACGGTCACATGACTTCACATCACCACCGCTAAGCTAAAGGAGGCTAATGTTGGGCTATAAAGGAACTACAGCACGGTCACATGACTTCACGTCACCACCGCTAAGCTAAAGGAGGCTAATGTTGGGCTATAAAGGAACTACAGCACGGTCACATGACTTCACGTCACCACCGCTAAGCTAAAGGAGGCTAATGTCAATTAGTCGTCTCATTTAGACACTTGTTATCAAATGCCGTTTTTAAATCCACCAGTGGGGTATTTACTGACTTATTTTATGTCGCAGAACAGAACTTTGAAATCTCTTCAGCTTGTGTTAACCACAGACAGGCTAACAACCAAAAACACATTCAGAAAACCATTGACCTCCAGACCAGGGGATGGGAAGTGCTAAAATGCTGACTAGTTCTTGTGTTTTAGGACTCATTCCTGCACCAATCCATAGGCCATCTAACGTTATAAAGTTGCATTTTAAAATGTCTTTGACCAATAAAGTGACTAAAAGAATCTCTGGGTGCAATAAAGCAGTTTATATTATGCAACTTGCTGTTAAACAAACAATATATTGTGCAGCCCTAATAATAAAGCTGCCAATCATCTTTTACAAAAGCTCCCATCAGGCAGCGACCCTGTCATTGTTTGCCCGCTGTTTGCTGCTGTTTTAGCCTCTCTGAACGCTGCTCCTTAACAGAGCTCAGTCACAAGCAGCTCTCTCCCTGCAGTATTCAAAGTATGCTCTTAAGCACATAGCACCTCTCTATGTAGGGACGCTATTTGCCTTTGAACAGATAACACTGCAGCTCTATGGGCTCAGAACAGTCTCATAATGCACACAGAAGGAGCCCCGCCCGTCATTATCGGCCGATATTCACTCTTAATAGTTTGATCGGTGCTCTCTATAAAGGCCGATCAGGAGAGCTGGATCTGATCGATATGGACATAAACGCGAGGGAAGTGTAACCGGACGAGAGAGAGATCAGATCAGCTGCTGAGTCTGACGGAGACACGCAGCTCTGCATGATCACCTGAAGCCCCGCCCTCTGTTTAGCGAGCTGACCGGACTGCGCAAAATGCGTACATGAAGTGTCATGAACGCAAGAAATCTACCCTCGTGGGGGCGCGCTCATGTGATTGGCTTAAAATGAAGGAGACATCTGATTGGTTATAGATAGAAAAAATTACAAGTACGAATCGGGTGACCGTCAGGGGAGTCTCAAAAAACCCACACACGAATGCACAGCGCTCCGTGCACAGGAAGCGGGTTGTGTGTGCAGGGGATTTACACGGAAAACTAATATGTGAGGATCAAAAATACATATGTAGAACTTTTTTCTTTGGATTTTATTGACATGAATATGAAACGGAACACATTTGTGTGTGCATTGAAAAACACAAGTGTGGATCCTTCTGTGTGCAGGTGTGTGTTATGAGCCAGAAGGGAAATGCAGCACAGATGCACTCTCACACTCAAAACATTCTCTTGCACTATTTAATCTGTTTTATTTGTTCTATGTATATATTCATGTTGCTCTGTTGGAGCAGCCTGTGACCTGTGAGCTACACTGTAGCTACTGTGCTAATGCTAACACCTTGAAACTTGAAAGTGAAGAAGATGATGTGCACTAACAGAGTTCAGGGTGATGGGATGTGAAGAATTAATGGAAAGACACCCGGACAAGTCGTCTGTGGGACTGTTTGCACAACGCGGCTGAAGTCAAATGTTTTTTAGCATGAAGGCATCACTAATTTGCTCCATGGATTTGCAGTCAAGCACTACTTTTACTGACTGCATGTGTGTGTTTGGTTCATTTCCCATATATTAGATATAACACATCTGTCTGAGTCCCTCTCTCTCTCTCTCCACAGGTTCCTCTTCAGCTCATCGAGCATGTGGAGTGTCGGGATATGTTCCAGCTTCACGTCACCTGTAAGGACTGTAAAGTCGTCAGGTATGGTCAACCATACTCTCCTGCAGCATAAAGGCATTCCTGCTTTCACTTCGTCACAGGTGTAGGACACTTGATTTAGAGTCACCTTCATGTAAAGCAAGCATGTGAAGTAATGTGCAAAGCATTTCAAGTTAAAAGGAAACACCAAATAGTTAAAAATCACCAAAGTTTACACCTGGGTAATTCATTCCTCTGTTGAAAAAACAACGATAATAAGTGTTTCCAGACTTCAGAGGGGTCCATCGATTCAACAACCCAAAAAACTTCTTATTGTATCTGCAGCCGAGCGTTAAAGGGAAACGCTTCACTGCAAAGAGATAATATCTGTTACTTCACAAGTAATACGAAAAACCTCTACCTCTGCATCTACGAGCCACTTCTGTTGACTGCTGAAAGTCTTGCTGTAAACACAAATACTTCTTCTCTGTCGTCTGGTAGACCTTCTCTTTCATTGTGATCTCAGGGTTATCCTTAAAGTGCTTCACTCTTCAAACACTTCATTGTCTGTCAACACGAGGTGCAGCCGTCCAATTACTGTCAATCATAAATCCAGGTGCACCTCAGGTGAGAGCTCCCTGTTTGACACCGACGGACCGCTTTAAACCCAGGAGATATCTGAAACAGGATATAAACACAGTACAATGTATATCAAATAAACTACATCCACAATGTTGATTCTCCGTACCTTTAAGAGGCACGTCTGGTACGTTAAGCATTCGTTATGTGATCGTAATACCAGACATTTTTACAGCTACCATTAAAGAGTTCTTCACATGTAGGGATTTACTTG
Organism: Harpagifer antarcticus; assembly: GCA_902827135.1. Taxonomy (NCBI): domain Eukaryota; kingdom Metazoa; phylum Chordata; class Actinopteri; order Perciformes; family Harpagiferidae; genus Harpagifer; species Harpagifer antarcticus. The sequence continues at coordinate 97,053 of CADEHL010001366.1, forward strand.
GAGAGGAACGAATGCATAACAGTTTGAATCGTGTGCAGCTGAACCGGCATCTGTTATTTAAACGCATTCTGTCTGTTGGTGCAACTCACCTGCACCAAGTCCTTTGCACGGTTAACTGTTTATCTAACCCTCAGATGCATCAGTGGGTCTTTTTGACCCGGAGACGTGGTTTTCTTAGAGTATCTTTGCAATTATTTATCATTTCCTATTCCAGCTATTCCTCAAAAAACATGTTTTGGATATCACGCCATTCACATTTTAAATTTACATTTTAAGAAATTGTAGTTTTTGTGTTTCTACCCCAAGCTTCCAGAAGTGGGTCCTTTAGACCCACTTCTGGAAGAGTGTAGGGTCCACTCACTCTAAAGGACCCACTTATGGAAGAGTGTAGGGTCCACTCACTTTAAAGGACACACTTATGGAAGAGTGTAGGGTCCACTCACTTTAAAGGACCCACTTATGGAAGAGTGTAGGCTCCAGTCACTTTAAAGGACCCACTTATGGGAGAGTGTAGGGTCCAGTCACTTTAAAGGACCCACTTATGGGAGAGTGTAGGGTCCACTCACTCTAAAGGACCCACTTATGGAAGAGTGTAGGGTCCACTCACTTTAAAGGACACACTTATGGAAGAGTGTAGGGTCCACTCACTTTAAAGGACCCACTTATGGAAGAGTGTAGGCTCCAGTCACTTTAAAGGACCCACTTATGGGAGAGTGTAGGGTCCACTCACTTTAAAGGACCCACTTATGGAAGAGTGTAGGGTCCACTCACTTTAAAGGACCCACTTATGGAAGAGTGTAGGGTCCACTCACTCTAAAGGACCCACTTATGGAAGAGTGTAGGGTCCACTCACTTTAAAGGACCCACTTATGGAAGAGTGTAGGGTCCACTCACTTTAAAGGACCCACTTATGGAAGAGTGTAGGGTCCACTCACTTTAAAGGACCCACTTATGGAAGAGTGTAGGGTCCACTCACTTTAAAGGACCCACTTATGGAAGAGTGTAGGGTCCACTCACTTTAAAGGACCCACTTATGGAAGAGTGTAGGGTCCACTCACTCTAAAGGACCCACTTATGGAAGAGTGTAGGGTCCACTCACTTTAAAGGACCCACTTATGGAAGAGTGTAGGCTCCACTCACTTTAAAGGACCCACTTATGGGAGAGTGTAGGGTCCACTCACTTTAAAGGACCCACTTATGGAAGAGTGTAGGGTCCACTCACTCTAAAGGACCCACTTATGGAAGAGTGTAGGGTCCACTCACTTTAAAGGACCCACTTATGGAAGAGTGTAGGGTCCACTCACTCTAAAGGACCCACTTATGGAAGAGTGTAGGGTCCACTCACTCTAAAGGACCCACTTATGGAAGAGTGTAGGCTCCAGTCACTTTAAAGGACCCACTTATGGGAGAGTGTAGGGTCCACTCACTTTAAAGGACCCACTTATGGAAGAGTGTAGGGTCCACTCACTCTAAAGGACCCACTTATGGAAGAGTGTAGGGTCCACTCACTTTAAAGGACCCACTTATGGAAGAGTGTAGGGTCCACTCACTCTAAAGGACCCACTTATGGAAGAGTGTAGGGTCCACTCACTTTAAAGGACCCACTTATGGAAGAGTGTAGGGTCCACTCACTCTAAAGGACCCACTTATGGAAGAGTGTAGGGTCCACTCACTTTAAAGGACCCACTTATGGAAGAGTGTAGGCTCCAGTCACTTTAAAGGACCCACTTATGGGAGAGTGTAGGGTCCACTCACTTTAAAGGACCCACTTATGGAAGAGTGTAGGGTCCACTCACTCTAAAGGACCCACTTATGGAAGAGTGTAGGGTCCACTCACTCTAAAGGACCCACTTATGGAAGAGTGTAGGGTCCACTCACTCTAAAGGACCCACTTATGGAAGAGTGTAGGGTCCACTCACTTTAAAGGACCCACTTATGGAAGAGTGTAGGCTCCAGTCACTTTAAAGGACCCACTTATGGAAGAGTGTAGGGTCCACTCACTTTAAAGGACACACTTATGGAAGAGTGTAGGCTCCACTCACTCTAAAGGACCCACTTATGGAAGAGTGTAGGGTCCAGTCACTTTAAAGGACACACTTATGGAAGAGTGTAGGGTCCAGTCACTCGGGCATCTAATGGCACATTTCCACTGCAGCAGGGTAGCCCCGTTTAAGCGTCCCTAAGCGTCCTCGCTCAGGCCTCGGGCTGCCTCGCTGGCCGTCCGAGGCCGTGGCGCATTGCCATTACAGTTTAGGACCTGGGGTGGCAACGCAGTGTAGGCGGGGCGATCGGCTTTTTGGGCGGAGCGACGCTGGGTAAAACTGCAGTGTCATCATCTTCATCTTCATTTTTGTAGCTCCTCCGTTTACAAAAATGCTGCAAGCTTGCTTCTAGATATATGCGACGCCAGGGATGATCTTGCGCGCGATCTTGTGACGATTCTCTCTGACCAATCAGCAGTCGAGAGTGCTGGCGTTGATGGGGCCGGAAAAAGAGGGAAAAAGTACCCTGCTAGCCGGGGCTACGCTATATGGAAAGGCCACCAAAAACTGGCCGCTTGAGGACGGTTAAGGACGCTTAAACGGGGCGACCCGCTGCAGGGGAAATGCGCCATAAGGGTTAAATGTGTTGTTGTTGACCTGTTGGAGGAGCATGACACTGCAGATTGTCATTTGCAAAAACTGCGCTGTAGCTTTTGTGCGAACTGGATCATTTTAACACTCTGACAAATTACAAAGTAGATTATGTTGAGAATCTAAATGGAGGAAATAAACTACTGAGGTATTCTGACGATTCGGCGATTAAATCATTTCTCAGATTGTTCTCTTATTTTTAATTGTTGGTTCATTTTATCCATCGTTTACGAGTTAAAAGACAAAAAAACATGCCGTAAAATATTATTTAGAAATTGAAAAGTGTTATTTTACATGAGGAATGAGCAATGGTGAAAAACAATAACATATGTATTAATAAATAAATATAAAAAGTACACAGTAATATAAAAAAATCATAAAAGAAAATCTCTAAGATTACAGTAATTCCTGGCCTCGATCTCGTTCTCAAATATTTGAAGCGTGACTAAGGTATAATGTGTGCTCTGACCTTTGACCCCAAAGACTAAAAACATGCCTTAAAATATTATTTATAAATTGAAAAGTGTTATTTATGAGCAATGGTGAAAAACAATTTTAAAAAAGCAAAATATGAATAAATTAATATAATAGGTACTCAGTAATATAATAAAAATAATTATAAAAACATTTTAAAGAAATCTCTTAAAATATAATATTTGCATCGAAGTATCCTCGTGCCTTCTCAAATATTTGAAGCATGATCTCGTTCTAACGTTTGCTCTGACCTCCCCCCCCCCCCCAGGTGTCAGTTCTCCACCATTGAGCAGTGTCAGGAGTGGCTGAAGCGCCTGAACGTGGTGGTGCGCCCCCCCCCTCGCCTGGAGGAACTCTTCTCCTTCGCCTTCCACGCCTGGTGCATGGAGGTCTACGCCGGGGAGAAGGAGCAGCACGGGGAGCTCTGCAGACCAGGTCAGAAGAAGAAGAGGAACTGTGGCAGTTAGAGGTCCCCTATTATGCATGTGTCCCCTCTTCTTCATGTCTCTTCTACATCAACATGTGTCCCCTCTTCTTCATGTCTCTTCTACATCAACATGTGTCCCCTCTTCTTCATCTCTCTCTACATCAACATGTGTCCCCTCTTCTTCATCTCTCTTCTACATCAACATGTGTCCCCTCTTCTTCATGCTCTCTTCTACATCAACATGTGTCCCCTCTTCTTCATGTCTCTTCTACATCAACATGTGTCCCCTCTTCTTCATGTCTCTTCTACATCAACATGTGTCCCCTCTTCTTCATGTCTCTTCTACATCAACATGTGTCCCCTCTTCTTCATGTCTCTCTACATCAACATGTGTCCCCCTCTTCTTCATGTCTCCTCTACATCAACATGTGTCCCCCTCTTCTTCATGTCTCTTCTACATCAACATGTGTCCCCTCTTCTTCCATGTCTCTTCTACATCAACATGTGTCCCCTCTTCTTCATGTCTCTTCTACATCAACATGTGTCCCCTCTTCTTCATGTCTCTTCTACATCAACATGTGTCCCCTCTTCTTCATGTCTCTTCTACATCAACATGTGTCCCCTCTTCTTCATGTCTCTTCTACATCAACATGTATCCCCTCTTCTTCATGTCTCTTCTACATCAACATGTGTCCCCTCTTCTTCATGTCTCTTCTACATCAACATGTGTCCCCTCTTCTTCATGTCTCTTCTACATCAACATGTGTCCCCTCTTCTTCATGTCTCTTCTACATCAACATGTGTCCCCTCTTCTTCATGTCTCTTCTACATCAACATGTGTCCCCTCTTCTCCATGTCTCTTCTACATCAACATGTGTCCCCCTCTTCTTCATCTCTCTTCTACATCAACATGTGTCCCCTCTTCTTCATGTCTCTTCTACATCAACATGTGTCCCCTCTTCTTCATGTCTCTTCTACATCAACATGTGTCCCCTCTTCTTCATGTCTCTTCTACATCAACATGTGTCCCCTCTTCTTCATGTCTCTTCTACATCAACATGTGTCCCCTCTTCTTCATGTCTCTTCTTCATCAACATGTGTCCCCTCTTCTTCATGTCTCTTCTACATCAACATGTGTCCCCTCTTCTTCATGTCTCTTCTACATCAACATGTGTCCCCTCTTCCTCATGTCTCTTCTTCATCAACATGTGTCCCCTCTTCTTCATGTCTCTTCTTCATCAACATGTGTCCCCTCTTCTTCATGTCTCTTCTTCATCAACATGTGTCCCCTCTTCTTCATGTCTCTTCTACATCAACATGTGTCCCCTCTTCTTCATGTCTCTTCTACATCAACATGTGTCCCCTCTTCTTCATGTCAATTATCTTCTTCATCTCTCTTTTTGATCCATTTCTATAAAAACCTGTCTGAAAATGAGCTGATCAGATTTTGGCCACTTGATGATGTCATAACGATGTGTTGTCTTGTGTAACCATTAGCCAATCAGCAACCAAGGTAACCTCCCCCCCCCCCCTTATCACCTGAATCTCCTCCTAGAGCACCATTGAGTTCTTTGTAACCAAATGTCTCTCAGAGGGGCGTGGGGGAGGGGCTCCTTATTTTCATCTAAACTAACAGACAGAGAATCAGCACTTTGGAAACAGGGCTGAAACAGAGGGGATTATGGGTAATGCTGCAATGATCTGTTTGGTGTTTCAGCCAATCAGAGACAGGCTCTGTATATATCTGAGACCTGTGAGATATTGATGAGAAACAGTATGATAGGGGACCTTTGAGTTTGAGTCGTGGAGAGGCTAAGCCTGGCTTTATACGGCGACGCCTCTTCAATGAGAAAGTCGTACTGATAGGTTGAAGATATTTAATAACCAAAATCAAAACACTCAATAACTCAGAGGGACGAAAAACGGCAGCAGCTCACCCTCTGTCATCCGCCCCCCGTCATGAAACAGGTGACATAAATACACAAACCACACCCATGTGGCGATTGCCGGAAGTGCAAATAAAAGTGATACAAATAAATAATAATGCAAATAATAAACTCAGGCTAAGTAGCATTTTGTAATGTAGTAGCCTTTTCAGAGACCCAGGCCGCTTCACACGGTGAGCAAACAAGAGGGGCAAATAATAAAGTACACATGAGATGAATAGCAGGGAGACTGTGATGGGGTAGGGGTCAAAGGCCATGGAGAACAGGTGAGTTAGGTAACCCCCGTCTCCTGATGACCTCATGACCCCTCTGGTGTTGGAGCCTGTGTTCACTTAGTGTCTGTTTAAACGGTTCCAATGAGGATAGGGTGCATGCAGGCGACTAAAGGCTCTGCACCTGCTCCAGCTATTCCAGCCCCTCTGAAGCGCTCCTACTCTGCGTGTTGTAGCACCTGACTTGTTTCTCTGAGCACTTGCTGCCGCTCCAACGGCTTCCAGTTATAATATTGTAGCTTTTCAGCCGGAGACGTCACAGCAGGCATGAATGACACACTTGTTTTGACAGATAACAGTGATCCAAACAAAAAACCAAAAGCTTTTAATAAATATCATCCGGACCCCGCATGTGGCTGCCGCTCAGTGTTGCACTTCGATATGTACGACATGTATGAGTGTGTGACCTTTAACCTCCGTTCTCCGATTGTCCTCCTCGCTCTATGGCAGTCAGACTGAGCGGCGACCAGCTGTTCAATACAAAGTGTGAGAGAAAGCATCATCCCTTTAGTTTGAATAGTAACCAATCGGAGGAATAGTAGCTCCAACAGATGATAAGATACAAGGGAGCGATGCTGGTTTATCACATTGTCGAGAAAAAGCAGAGGGAGAGTTTTCCTGATGAACTGCTGCGAGGAAACGGCCCAGCGCCTTTCCACTCAAAAACAAAGGCTCTTATGTTGACTCTTATCGGCAGAGAAGGTACACACATCCTTTACTCAAGTAGAAGTACAGATACTCGTGTTTAAAAATACTCTGGTGAAAGTAGAAGTACTGACTAAACTTCTTTACTCAAGTCAAAGTAAAGAGGCTTTGAAGTGTACTTCAGTAAAAAGTACCCGTAACTAGCAGCTGCTTTAAAGAGTACCTGACCTCCCTTTATATTAATAGAACAATAATGTCATTGTTAGCTAATGAATGTTTCCATGCTGAACAACGGCAACATGACAACGTTTCCATTGGTCCCTCTTCTTTAGAGAAGACCAGGAAGTGATGGATACACGGATCGTGTTCAAATCAATAGAATAGGCACGCAATGACTCTAAAGAATAATGATCACGCATCAAACACACATTCAGACTAAAGGAACCAGCTGTTTGGGAAATGAGAGAAGTAGAAAGTACAGGTATTTGTGTTCAACATGTAAGAAGTAGAAAGTACAGGTATTTGAGTTCAATATGTGAGAAGTAGAAAGTACAGGTATTTGAGTTCAACATGAATAGAAATAGAGTACAGGTATTTGGGTACAACATGTAAGAAGTAGAAAGTTCAGGTATTTGAGTTCAACATGTAAGAAGTAGAAAGTACAGGTATTTGTGTTCAACATGTAAGAAGTAGAAAGTTCAGGTATTTGTGTTCAACATGTAAGAAGTAGAAAGTACAGGTATTTGGGTTCAACATGTAAGAAGTAGAAAGTACAGGTATTTGGGTTCAAAATGTAAGAAGTAGAAAGTACAGGTATTTGTGTTCAACATGTAAGAAGTAGAAAGTACAGGTATTTGGGTTCAACATGTAAGAAGTAGAAAGTACAGGTATTTGTGTTCAACATGTGAGAAGTAGAAAGTACAGGTATTTGGGTTCAACATGTAAGAAGTAGAAAGTACAGGTATTTGAGTTCAACATGTAAGAAGTAGAAAGTACAGGTATTTGTGTTCAACATGTAAGAAGTCAAAGTAAAAAGTCGTCATAAAAGTAAGTAGTGGAGTGAAGTACTGATACCAGAAACATGTACTTAAGTACAGTAAGAAAGTATTTGTACTCCACTACTTCCCACCTCTGCTTATCGGTTATCTCCCCTCTCTCCGCAGGCGAACACGTCACCTCCTGGTTCAAGAACGAGGTGGAGAGGATGGGCTTCGACACTCAGAACGCCTGGAGGATCACAGACATCAACAGCAAGTTCAGGTAATCACAGCTTCCATTCACAGATCCTGCTGCTGTGGAGGGATGATCCCCGCTCTGCTCTCAGCCTGTGGTTCAGACAGAGGGTGGTGTGGTTTTGTACCCGCGCTGATATGAGCCCTGCCCAGAGTTAGGTGTCTGCAGACAGAGGTTGCAGTCAAATTGTTCCAAAAATCAGCTCCTATCGTCTTTTCCTATCCACTATTCTTTGACCTCTGTGTGAAACGTCAAATGTATTTATTATAAACGTGTTAGGCCTTAAAGGTCACCTATTATGCAAAATCCACTTCCTCATGTCTCTTCTACATCAACATGTGTCCCCTCTTCTTCATGTCTCTTCTACATCAACATGTGTCCCCTCTTCTTCATGTTACATTACATTACATTACATTGCATTTAGCTGACGCTTTTGTCCAAAGCGACTTACAATAAGTACAATCGACCAGGAAGACACAACCTTGAAGAAAACAGAATCATAAAGTACATCAGGTTTCATAGAGCCAAACATTTCAAGTGCTACTCAGCTGGCTTTAGATAAGCCAGTCCTTTATTAGTATATAAGTGCTCTGTTAGTAATTCTATCGCTCGAAGTGGAGTCGAAAGAGATGAGTTTTCAGTCTGCGCCGGAAGGTGTGTAAGCTATCTGCTGTCCTGATGTCAATGGGGTGCTCATTCCACCATTTTGGAGCCAGGATAGCAAACCCACGTGTTTTTGCTGATGGGAACTTGGGTCCCCCTCGCAGCGAGGGTGCAGCGAGGGTGCAGCGAGCTGTTTGGCTGATGCAGAGCGGAGTGCACGCGCTGGGGTGTACAGTTTAACCATGTCCTGGATGTAGGAAGGGCCAGATCCATTCGCAGCATGGTACGCAAGTACCAGTGTCTTGAAGTGGATTCTACCAGTTACCGGGAGCCAGTGGAGGGAGCGGAGGAGCGGAGTGGTGTGGGAGAATTTAGGAAGGGTGAAGACCAGACGAGCCGCTGCATTCTGGATGAGCTGCAGAGGTCGGATGGCACATGCAGGTAGACCAGCCAGGAGGGAGTTGCAGTTGTCTAGGCGTGAGGTGACGAGAGCCTGGACCAGAACCTGGGTCGCTTTCTGGGTCAGCTGGGGACGAATCCTCCTGATGTTGTAAAGCGTGTATCTGCAGCAACGGGTTGTAGCAGCGATGTTTGCAGTGAAGGACAGGTTGTTATCTAGGGTCGCACCCAGATTCCTTGCAGTCTGAGTCAGGGAAACAACAGAGTTGCCGATGTTGATTGTTAGGTCAAGAGTGGGACAATCTTTTCCCGGAAGGAAAAGCAGTTCAGTCTTGTCAAGGTTGAGCTTGAAGTGATGAGCAGACGTCCACTGAGAGATGTCAGCTAGACAAGCAGAGATGCGTGCGACGACCTGGGTCTCTGAGTGGGGAAAGGACAGAATTAATTGGGTGTCGCCAGCGTAGCAGTGGTATGAAAAACCATGCAGGCTAATGACCGATCCGAGCGAGTTTGTGTACAAGGAGAAGAGGAGGGGACCAAGAACAGAGCCCTGAGGGACCCCTGTGGTTAATTGACAAGGGTCGGACTCGGACCCTCTCCAAGTTACCCTGTCTCTTCTACATCAACATGTGTCCCCTCTTCTTCATGTCTCTTCTACATCAACATGTGTCCCCTCTTCTTCATGTCTCTTCTACATCAACATGTGTCCCCTCTTCTTCATGTCTCTTCTACATCAACATGTGTCCCCTCTTCTTCATGTCTCTTCTACATCAATATGTGTCCCCTCTTCTTCATGTCTCTTCTACATCAACATGTGTCCCCTCTTCTTCATGTCTCTTCTACATCAACATGTGTCCCCTCTTCTTCATGTCTCTTCTACATCAACATGTGTCCCCTCTTCTCTCATGTCTCTTCTACATCACATGTGTCCCCTCTGTGGAAGAGACTCTCTCTGTTTGATCCATTTCTATAAAAAACCTGTCTGAAAATGAAGCTGATCAGAGTTTGGCCACTTGGGGGGGGGGATGATGTCCATAAAGAGGTTTTGTCTGTGGTAACCATTAGGCCAATCAGCAACCAAGGTGGTAACCCCCCCCCCCTCCTTATCACCTCTGACCACTCTGCCCCTCCACGTGAGGTCGGCCCAGACCCTAGGGGTTTTAAATCCTTCTCAAACGCACTTCTTCTCTCAGGCCTTCCTAGTCCGAGCGGAGCACGACTCCTGACTATTTTCCCTGTGTTTGTTTTATATCTGTTGTAAATGATTGTCTTTTATTGTGATTATAAGTGTTTTTAATGCATGTACAGCACTTTGGCTCGACCAAAAATCGCTTTTAAATGTGCTTTATAAATAAAACTTGATTTGATTTGATCACCTGAATCTCCTCCTAGAGCACCATGTTCTGTTTATATCTGAGACCTGTGATGTACTGATGAGAAACAGTCCAATAGGGGACCTTTAACCTATCACTGTGTATATCACCATTCCAACATGTTTGAAAGTTCGGTAAACAATGAGAGACTTTATTTGATCATTTCAGTAAAAAGGTAAGGTTCATATTTCTCCTTTGGATTATTATAGTGTTGAACGCTCAAAACAAAGCACTCTCTTCCTGTCTCTCCCCCCTCCTCTCTTCAGGCTCTGCCCCAGTTACCCTCAGCAGCTCCTGGTTCCCGCCTGGATCACCGACAAGGAGCTGGAGAACGTGGCGGCTTTCCGCTCCTTGAAGAGGTTCCCTGCTGTGGTTTATAGGTCTGTTACCTCCACGCAGCCACTAAACACTTCTTTCTACCTTCTTCAGATAATATCGTGATGTTCTCTGTGTCAGTGCCACTGTGGCTTTACTAAACTCCACAGCTAGTTACTGATGGATGCTTCCCTCCAGGCTACGTTTGTTTGGCTGTATTCAGAGTCAACATGAACAACAACACTGATCTAGCCAACGACAGCTCACTGCATCACGGCTGCAGTGATCCCTCCTTTCCTTTCCTTTTCTAAAGTCCTTGAAATATGATATATTAGGTAAATAGATCAATAATTTCTAGGTAGCAGCCAGATGAATGTTATGGATGTTGTTTCAACAGTTCAAGCAGTCTTATGGCCTGTGGGATGAAACTGTCTCAGTCTGGTGGTTTTAGTCCGGATGCTGCGGTACCGCCTGCCACACGGCAGCCAACAGAACAGTTTGTGGCTGGGGGGATGGGGGTCTGTTATAATCCGGAGGGCCTTCTTCCTGAGCCGCTGGGAGTAGAGGTCCTCCATGGATGGCAGCTCCGTTCTGGTGATGTTCTGTGCAGTTGTATGGTCTGGTTTTGTAGGATAGTAAACAAAGATGCATTTTGAATATGTGTACAACACGGAATGTCATGGAAGTCAGGTTCATCACTGATATATGAATATACGCTTTGGACAAAGGGGATCTTTGTAGAGCGGGGAGTTGAAAAGTAGCAGAAAATATACCTCTGTTAAGACAGTGGAGCTTACATGATGTTGTGTTTTGGCTAACTTCTCTAACTTCTCTCTCACACACACACACACACACACACACACACACACACACACACACACACACACACACACACACACACACACACAGGCACCAGACGACGGGGGCAGTGATCGCCCGCTGCGGCCAGCCGGAGGTGAGCTGGTGGGGCTGGAGGAACGCTGACGATGAGCACCTGGTTCAATCCATCGCTAAAGCCTGCGCTGTGGTGGGATCCCCCAGGAAACACCTCACCAACGGGGGGGGGGGCTACAGCAACGGCACCGACCTGCCAGACACTGACTTTGGTAAGAGCTTAAAGGTCTCCTATTATACTATTTGTAGGCATACTTTATAGGTCTCAGATATATACCGTTTATAAAAAACATGTCCAGATTTATAGGAACTCAAAATGCTATTGCCCCTTTCAAGCGTTTATTGAATTGACCCATTAGTTGTTCTGATAACCTCAACAGTAACCCTACTGCTGCACAGCCTGGGTCGCATTGTGACGTATCCCTTCTGTTCCTGTGTGTCTCAGAGTCCTCGATGACCCACAGCACGGAGGTGGAGACGTTGGCCTCGCAGCCTCACAAGCTGCTGATCCTGGACGCTCGCTCCTACGCCGCTGCTGTAGCTAACCGGGCCAAGGGGGGCGGCTGCGAATGCCCAGGTAGGTCTCCTCAGATCAGATAGGAGCCGGTCACAATGTGCCGTGGATCCAGGACAATGTGAAAACCTCCATCTTTTTTATCTGTATTTTTATCTTGTGGTACAATGTGTGCATTTTGAATATTTGTATCTTGAATTGGAAATGTTACTTGGAAATCTATTTTTATTCTATTTTTTATTTGACATTATACTTTATACAATGTGTGTGTATATATATATTTAATTTATATGAATTTATTTATTATTGTAATTTATCTTTTTGTTTCATATTATAACTTTTTTTATTCTTATAAATATTTTTATTTTGTTGTATTTTATATTTAGCTTTATTTAATTTCATTTTTTTTAATTGTTCTCTTTTCTTTATCATCTTACGTTTAAATACATATATATATTTTTTCTAAATTGAATCACCTAACCCAGTTTCCCCGTGGTAAAGCAAGCCGTGTTCCCTGATGTCTCTGCTCTGTCCTTTATGGATCCCTTGTGCTCCTGCTGTTCCAGAGTACTACCCCAACTGTGAGGTGGTGTTTATGGGCATGGCCAACATCCACTCCATCCGCAAGAGTTTCCAGTCTCTGCGTTTCCTCTGCACTCAGATGCCCGACCCAGCCAAGTACGTCTCACTTTTACTCCTCCAGATTTCCCCACCGAACTCTGCAGGATCAAACTCAGTGCTCTGTGCTGTAACCGTAGGTAACACAGCTGTGTTGTGGTGTTGGCTGGCCGTACATCTGTGCCTGATTTAGAAACCCCGAGAGCAGGATCTGTTTCCATCTGGACGCTGCGAGGACGTGTCATTTAATCGCTCTTGCTTACGTCGTTAAAAGTGGTTCAACGATCGTATCGGGAGACCAAAAGTCTAACAAAGTACATCCAGTACATGTCCATGTTCCTTATAGGGGGGATTATATATGTAATATTGCCTAAAGTGTCTTTTGCACACAATTAAAATCTCACAAAAGCAATTTCCTAATGTGTTTAATATGCAATGCATGATTGCCTATAGACTGAACTTGCAGACTTTCCCAGTTTAGATTTCCAATTTCCGACCTTCAAGCTGTTAATCCCAAACGTAAACAAAATCAATCTCTGACTGGGGGCAACATTTAGTTTTCCCTGACTCGATTTGTCCATACATGAACTTTGATCAGACACAAAGCTACTGTACAGGCAGGATAAGTACACAAAACACAGACATCTTTAATTTTTTTACTAAAAACAGTCGAAAATTCTCAATTTTTTATTTTTATTTATTTATTTAATTATTTTTTAATTCATTTTTTAAATTTCATTATTGTTATTTATTTATTGTTAATTTTTTAGTTTTTCAATATTATTATTATTATTATTATTATATATTTGTCTTAATATCTTCTAACATTATAGTGTTACCTCAGGCAGCTGCTTCTCAATGAAGTCGGGGAAGATGCTCCCAGAATTGACATGCTGAAGTTTATGCATCATTTTCATTAAAAACAGTCAAATATTCTTAATATTTTTATTATAATTAAATGTATTGTACATCTTATTATTCTTACAATATTATTTATATGATCCTACATTGTTGTGGTGCATCAGGCAGCTGCTCTTCCATGAAGGATGGTTTCTCCAAAGTGGTGACGGCTGCAGCTTCATTGGACTTTTCTCTAGTGTTTTATTGCCAAAAATGTCTGGCTCACAGACGCTCCATGTTTATAGACTAAACACTCATAACGCTAAGGATAAGAAGGCAGATAAGGCAAGGGAAACATTAACTCCTAAATGAAGTAGGTCAAAGTGTGTGCATGTCTCCATCCGGTTACATTACATTATCCAAAAGGGCAAAGTCATGGACTTTGCTTCACCTGCATACACCTGCATAATAAGGCTGCATGTATACACCTGTGGCCACCAGGGGGCAGCAAAACATCCCTACAGAGTAACTGTAACTGTAGAGATACACTGTCTTTCATGTTCTTCTGGGCACCAGTGCAAATATAATATTTACTATTTTGAATCCCTTTATTTATACCTCTCCAGCTCTTTAGCTGCTGGCTTTTTCCTCCTCTAGTTTGGGGCTGAGCAGATTGAGAGATAATCATGTTTGAGCACTTATTCATTAAAGAGGCCCTTTCCCCTTTCCTGTTCAATAGGTTTTAGTGCATGTAAATGGTCTGCAAAGGCTACAATTCCTTTGTTAAGCATTCCAACACATTGTACGTGATAGGCTAAGGGGCGGGATATCTCTAAGTGGTTGACCAATCACAACAGAGTCGGCCAGCTAACCAATCAGAGCAGACTGGGCTCTGGTTTCAGACAGAGCTTAGTCGTTACGTTTTTTGATTGAATGTTGTATTTATCCTGCTACTTTTTCAGTATATTAGAGATATTATATAAATCGTTTTCGTCCCGGCGGTTTCGCTCTTAGCTAATTGAATCCAGAGAGATGTTGTTGACGGGCGAAGCAAACCTTAAGAAGCTATTAATGCTGCGGTATGTGGCACGAGGCCGTGATCTGTCCTCATATGGACTGTCACTAAGAGGCACATGAGGTCTGATGGATGAACTGTCCAGATCTCTCAGGTCTTCCGGTCGGCTTCCTGTCCCCACAGTCAGAACTTATTATGCTCCAAATATCTGGAGCAAACTCCCAGAAACCTGCAGGTCTGCTGTGACTACTTTTAAATCCAGGCTGAAGACTTCTCTCTTTGCCGCTGCTTTTGTGTGTGTGTGAGATGAGCGGGCGCTGTGTCCACTCATCAGATGCTGCCTGTAGTTCTACGCTTCCTGTCCTCTGTGTGTGTGAGATCCAGGCTTTGTATTTACTGTTTTACTTTTGTTTCTGTTGCTCATGTAAATCACTTTATATTGCTATGTGATTATATCTAAGTGTGTGGTGTGTGTGTGTGTGTGTGTGTGTGTGTGTGTGTGTGTGTGTGTGTGTGTGTGTGTGTGTGTGTGTGTGTGTGTGTGTGTGTGTGTGTGTGTGTGTGTGTGTGTGTGTGTGTGTGTGTGTGTGTGTGTGTGTGTGTGTGTGTGTGTGTGTGTGTGTGTGTGTGTGTGTGTGTGTGTGTGTGTGTGTGTGTGTGTGTGTGTGTGTGTGTGTGTGTGTGTGTGTGTGTGTGTGTGTGTGTGTGTGTGTGTGTGTGTGTGTGTGTGTGTGTGTGTGTGTGTGTGTGTGTGTGTAGCTGGCTCTCTGCTCTGGAGAGCACCAAGTGGCTGCAGAACCTGTCTCTGCTCCTGAAGGCGTCTCTGCTGGTGATGAACGCCGTGGAGCGGGACCACCGCCCGGTCCTCGTCCACTGCTCCGACGGCTGGGACCGCACGCCTCAGATCGCCGCTCTGTCCAAGCTGCTGCTGGACCCGTACTACCGCACCATAGAGGTACAGAACACACTCCTCTAGTTTCATCACTGACCAGAGAGGGCAAAGTACACACACCCTTTACTCAAGTAGAAGTAGTACAGATACTCTAGTTTAAAAATACTCTGGTGAAAGTAGAAGTACAGATACTCATGTTTAAAAATACTCTGGTGAAAGTAGAAGTACTGACTAAACTTCTTTACTCAAGTAAAAGTAAAGAGGCTTTGAAGTGTCCTTCAGTAAAAAGTACCCATAACTAGCAGCTGCTTTAAAGAGTACCTGACCTCCCTTTATATTAATAGAACAATAATGTCTTTGTTAGCTAATGAATGTTTCCATGCTGAACAACGGCAACATGACAACGTTTCCATTGGTCCCTCTTCTTTAGAGAAGACCAGGAAGTGATGGATACACGGATCGTGTTCAAATCAATAGGCACGCAATGACTCTAAAGAATAATGATCACGCATCAAACACACATTCAGACTAAAGGAACCAGCTGTTTGGGAAATGAGAGAAGTAGAAAGTACAGGTATTTGAGTTCAACATGTAAGAAGTAGAAAGTACAGGTATTTGAGTTCAACATGTAAGAAGTAGAAAGTACAGGTATTTGAGTTCAACATGTAAGAAGTAGAAAGTACAGGTATTTGAGTTCAACATGTGAGAAGTAGAAAGTACAGGTATTTGAGTTCAACATGTAAGAAGTAGAAAGTACAGGTATTTGAGTTCAACATGTAGAAGTAGAAAGTACAGGTATTTGAGTTCAACATGTAAGAAGTAGAAAGTACAGGTATTTGAGTTCAACATGTAAGAAGTAGAAAGTACAGGTATTTGAGTTCAACATGTAAGAAGTAGAAAGTACAGGTATTTGAGTTCAACATGTAAGAAGTAGAAAGTACAGGTATTTGAGTTCAACATGTAAGAAGTAGAAAGTACAGGTATTTGAGTTCAACATGTAAGAAGTAGAAAGTACAGGTATTTGTGTTCAACATGTAAGAAGTAGAAAGTACAGGTATTTGAGTTCAACATGTAAGAAGTAGAAAGTACAGGTATTTGAGTTCAACATGTAAGAAGTAGAAAGTACAGGTATTTGAGTTCAACATGTAAGAAGTAGAAAGTACAGGTATTTGAGTTCAACATGTAAGAAGTAGAAAGTACAGGTATTTGGGTTCAACATATAAGAAGTAGAAAGTACAGGTATTTGAGTTCAACATGTAAGAAGTAGAAAGTACAGGTATTTGAGTTCAACATGTAAGAAGTAGAAAGTACAGGTATTTGGGTTCAACATATAAGAAGTAGAAAGTACAGGTATTTGAGTTCAACATGTAAGAAGTAGAAAGTACAGGTATTTGAGTTCAACATGTAAGAAGTAGAAAGTACAGGTATTTGAGTTCAACATGTAAGAAGTAGAAAGTACAGGTATTTGGGTTCAACATGTAAGAAGTAGAAAGTACAGGTATTTGGGTTCAACATATAAGAAGTAGAAAGTACAGGTATTTGAGTTCAACATGTAAGAAGTAGAAAGTACAGGTATTTGAGTTCAACATGTAAGAAGTAGAAAGTACAGGTATTTGAGTTCAACATGTAAGAAGTAGAAAGTACAGGTATTTGGGTTCAACATGTAAGAAGTAGAAAGTCCAGGTATTTGAGTTCAACATGTAAGAAGTAGAAAGTACAGGTATTTGGGTTCAACATGTAAGAAGTAGAAAGTACAGGTATTTGGGTTCAACATGTAAGAAGTAGAAAGTACAGGTATTTGGGTTCAACATGTAAGAAGTAGAAAGTACAGGTATTTGAGTTCAACATGTAAGAAGTAGAAAGTACAGGTATTTGAGTTCAACATGTAAGAAGTAGAAAGTACAGGTATTTGAGTTCAACATGTAAGAAGTAGAAAGTACAGGTATTTGAGTTCAACATGTAAGAAGTAGAAAGTACAGGTATTTGAGTTCAACATGTAAGAAGTAGAAAGTACAGGTATTTGAGTTCAACATGTAAGAAGTAGAAAGTACAGGTATTTGGGTTCAACATGTAAGAAGTAGAAAGTCCAGGTATTTGAGTTCAACATGTAAGAAGTAGAAAGTACAGGTATTTGGGTTCAACATGTAAGAAGTAGAAAGTACAGGTATTTGGGTTCAACATGTAAGAAGTAGAAAGTACAGGTATTTGGGTTCAACATGTAAGAAGTAGAAAGTACAGGTATTTGAGTTCAACATGTAAGAAGTAGAAAGTACAGGTATTTGAGTTCAACATGTAAGAAGTAGAAAGTACAGGTATTTGGGTTCAACATGTAAGAAGTAGAAAGTACAGGTATTTGTGTTCAAAATGTAAGAAGTCAAAGTAAAAAGTCGTCAGAAAAGTAAGTAGTGGAGTAAAGCATTGATACCAGAAACATGTACTTAAGTACAGCAACGAAGTATTTGTACTCCACTACCTCCCACCTCTGTAACTGACACCGGCCTTTGTTACACGTTTTTATTTTGATTATTTTGGACATTTATTTTAAATACTCCTCTCGTTCCCATGACTGAATCTGGACTTTGTTGGCAGTTTATACTTTTATTACTTTGGGTATTTTCCAATGAAAACTCTCCTATTGTTACCATAATGAACATTTTAAAACAACAGTTTGAATTTATATAATTTTGTGCAGATAATTTATGTCATTATTATCACGTTCTTTACTTGTTCTCAATTAATTATTATTATTATTAATAATATTAATTTAAGTTGTTTAAATTTCACATTTCACGCCGTTTTTAAGCATTTATTGTCTTTTCTAATTTTTTTTTATTGTCCTGAAATACCTTTGTGTATCCTTCTGTGTGCATTCATATATTACGTTCAAAGCCTTAGCTGTAAAGTAACAAGTCCTTAAATCTAAGACCTTGTGACCTATGTTGTACTTTTTTATTGTTATTATTTTGGGGCATTTTTGTGTTTTTATGTTGTGTTATAATGTATATTTTTAGTATTTAATTAAATAACTGTATAATATGGGATAATTCTTTCGCTAATCATTAATATTTAAATGTATTATTGTTTTAATTCCCCTTGTGTTTTTAAGGATTTAATGTTTGTAAATTGAATTTGTATAATTGTGCTTATGTCATTATTACCCTGTTCTTTACATGTTCTCATATGTTCATTTAACATCTCGTGCCGTCCTCCTGCAGGGCTTCCAGGTTCTGGTGGAGACCGACTGGCTGGACTTCGGCCATAAGTTTGCGGACCGCTGCGGCCACGGAGAGAACTCGGAGGACGTGAACGAGCGCTGCCCCGTGTTCCTGCAGTGGCTCGACTGCGTCCACCAGCTGCAGAGGCAGTTCCCCTGCTCCTTCGAGTTCAACGAGGCCTTCCTGGTGCGTAACAGTGCTGAGCTCACTCCTCAAAGCCACACGGACCAGTTGTTCGAGTACTTATTATTTTATAAAAAAAATATTTTAGCTTATTTTCGTATTTAATTTTTTTAATAATAATTCATTTATTCTATATAGGCGCCTTTCAAGGCTGTCAAGGTCGCCGTACAAACACATACGAAATAAGATACACAATAGATAACACCAGCATAAGAAACATAAAGACAATGCAGTCTATAAATCAATCCATATCCAGGGATGCAAACTTGTCCCCTTTCGGCGGAATTCGCCGTTTTGAATCCAAAATAGGTCGTTTGTGTGATCCATGTAGATCTGCAATGAACATATTTGTGGGGTATGGGGGGGGGGGGGGTCTGGGACCCGGAGTAATCTGCGGTCGCGAGCCGTTATGTGCCGCCATGACACGCATGGTGTTCTTTTTATATATATTATAATGAAGCTCGAGTCTTCCTGCCCGTCGGCTCTGCTCATGGATGTATAATAAGGCTCTGCTGCGATGAGGGTCCGGAGTCACTGTGGCACAGACTGGACCGCTGGTGAACAGCTGTTAGAACGGGCCGCTCAGGTGTTCAGAGCAGAGCTCCCTGTCGGAGCGGCAGAGCGCGATGTGCACTTTTTCTGTCGCAATATTATCGTTGAGCTAGCTAGCATATATTGTCACTATCTGCTAACGTTAGCTTTAGCCTTCGTTTTCTAATAGTTTTTTTCATAGGCTATAAACGGAGGTGGTATAAGTATAGATATTGTACTTGAGTAAAAGTAGAAGTACTCAGATCTTATACTTGAGTAAAAGTAGAAGTACTCAGATCTTGTACTTGAGTAGAAGTAGAAGTACTCAGATCTTGTACTTGAGTAAAAGTAGAAGTACTCAGATCTTATACTTGAGTAAAAGTAGAAGTACTCAGATCTTGTACTAGAGTAGAAGTAGAAGTACTCAGATATTGTACTTGAGTAGAAGTAGAAGTACTCAGATCTTGTACTTGAGTAAAAGTAGAAGTACTCAGATCTTGTACTTGAGTAAAAGTAGAAGTACTCAGATCTTGTACTTGAGTAAAAGTAGAAGTACTCAGATATTGTACTAGAGTAGAAGTAGAAGTACTCAGATCTTGTACTAAAGTAGAAGTACTCAGATCTTGTACTTCAGTAAAAGTAGAAGTACTCAGATCTTGTACTTGAGTAAAAGTAGAAGTACTCAGATATTGTACTAGAGTAGAAGTAGAAGTACTCAGATCTTGTACTAGAGTAGAAGTAGAAGTACTCAGATCTTGTACTAGAGTAGAAGTACTCAGATATTGTACTAGAGTAGAAGTAGAAGTACTCAGATATTGTACTTGAGTAGAAGTAGAAGTACTCAGATCTTGTACTTCAGTAAAAGTAGAAGTACTCAGATCTTGTACTTGAGTAAAAGTAGAAGTACTCAGATCTTGTACTAGAGTAGAAGTAGAAGTATTCAGATCTTGTACTTGAGTAAAAGTAGAAGTACTCAGATCTTGTACTAGAGTAGAAGTAGAAGTACTCAGATCTTGTACTTCAGTAAAAGTAGAAGTACTCAGATCTTGTACTTGAGTAAAAGTAGAAGTACTCAGATCTTGTACTAGAGTAGAAGTAGAAGTACTCAGATCTTGTACTAGAGTAGAAGTAGAAGTACTCAGATCTTGTACTAGAGTAGAAGTAGAAGTACTCAGATCTTGTACTAGAGTAGAAGTAGAAGTACTCAGATATTGTACTTGAGTAGAAGTAGAAGTACTCAGATCTTGTACTTCAGTAAAAGTAGAAGTACTCAGATCTTGTACTTGAGTAAAAGTAGAAGTACTCAGATCTTGTACTAGAGTAGAAGTAGAAGTACTCAGATCTTGTACCAAAGTAGAAGTACTCAGATCTTGTACTTGAGTAAAAGTAGAAGTACTCAGATCTTGTACTAGAGTAGAAGTAGAAGTACTCAGATCTTGTACTTGAGTAAAAGTAGAAGTACTCAGATCTTGTACTAGAGTAGAAGTAGAAGTACTCAGATCTTGTACTTGAGTAAAAGTAGAAGTACTCAGATCTTGTACTTCAGTAAAAGTAGAAGTACTCAGATCTTGTACTTGAGTAAAAGTAGAAGTACTCAGATCTTGTACTAGAGTAGAAGTAGAAGTACTCAGATCTTGTACTAGAGTAGAAGTAGAAGTACTCAGATCTTGTACTTGAGTAAAAGTAGAAGTACTCAGATCTTGTACTAGAGTAGAAGTAGAAGTACTCAGATCTTGTACTAGAGTAGAAGTACTCAGATATTGTACTAGAGTAGAAGTAGAAGTACTCAGATATTGTACTTGAGTAGAAGTAGAAGTACTCAGATCTTGTACTTCAGTAAAAGTAGAAGTACTCAGATCTTGTACTTGAGTAAAAGTAGAAGTACTCAGATCTTGTACTAGAGTAGAAGTAGAAGTATTCAGATCTTGTACTTGAGTAAAAGTAGAAGTACTCAGATCTTGTACTAGAGTAGAAGTAGAAGTACTCAGATCTTGTACTTCAGTAAAAGTAGAAGTACTCAGATCTTGTACTTGAGTAAAAGTAGAAGTACTCAGATCTTGTACTAGAGTAGAAGTACTCAGATCTTGTACTAGAGTAGAAGTAGAAGTACTCAGATCTTGTACTAGAGTAGAAGTAGAAGTACTCAGATCTTGTACTAGAGTAGAAGTAGAAGTACTCAGATATTGTACTTGAGTAGAAGTAGAAGTACTCAGATCTTGTACTTCAGTAAAAGTAGAAGTACTCAGATCTTGTACTTGAGTAAGAGTAGAAGTACTCAGATCTTGTACTAGAGTAGAAGTAGAAGTACTCAGATCTTGTACCAAAGTAGAAGTACTCAGATCTTGTACTTGAGTAAAAGTAGAAGTACTCAGATCTTGTACTAGAGTAGAAGTAGAAGTACTCAGATCTTGTACTTGAGTAAAAGTAGAAGTACTCAGATCTTGTACTAGAGTAGAAGTAGAAGTACTCAGATCTTGTACTTGAGTAAAAGTAGAAGTACTCAGATCTTGTACTTCAGTAAAAGTAGAAGTACTCAGATCTTGTACTTGAGTAAAAGTAGAAGTACTCAGATCTTGTACTAGAGTAGAAGTAGAAGTACTCAGATCTTGTACTAGAGTAGAAGTAGAAGTACTCAGATCTTGTACTTGAGTAAAAGTAGAAGTACTCAGATCTTGTACTTGATTATAAGTAGAAGTACTCAAATCTTGTACTTGAGTAAAGTAGAAGTACTGAGATCTTGTACTTGAGTAAAAGTAGAAGTACTCAGATCTTGTACTTGAGTAAAAGTAGAAGTACTCAGATCTTGTACTAGAGTAGAAGTAGAAGTACTCAGATCTTGTACTAGAGTAGAAGTAGAAGTACTCAGATCTTGTACTTGAGTAAAAGTAGAAGTACTCAGATCTTGTACTTCAGTAAAAGTAGAAGTACTCAGATCTTGTACTTGAGTAAAAGTAGAAGTACTCAGATCTTGTACTAGAGTAGAAGTAGAAGTACTCAGATCTTGTACTTCAGTAAAAGTAGAAGTACTCAGATCTTGTACTTGAGTAAGAGTAGAAGTACTCAGATCTTGTACTAGAGTAGAAGTAGAAGTACTCAGATCTTGTACTTGAGTAAAAGTAGAAGTACTCAGATCTTGTACTTGATTATAAGTAGAAGTACTCAAATCTTGTACTTGAGTAAAAGTAGAAGTACTGAGATCTTGTACTTGAGTAAAAGTAGAAGTACTGAGATCTTGTGCTTGAGTAAAAGTAGAAGTACCAGAGTGTAGGAATACTCTGTTACAGTAAAAGTCCTGCATTCAAAATGTTCCTCAAGTGAAAGTAGGAAAGTATTCTCATCAAAATATAGTGAAAGACAGTAAAAGTAGTCGTTGTGCAGATTGGTTCATTTCAGAATAATATCTATGATATGTTTTATAATGATTGATCATGAAAGTGTTCTCAAAGCTGGTTAAGGTGCAGCTAGTCTGAATGGCTTTGTAGACTGCAGGGTAGCTGGTGAAGGAGCAGCTAGTTTGAATGGCTTTGTAGACTGCAGGGTAGCTGGTGAAGGTGCAGCTAGTCTGAATGGCTTTGTAGACTGCAGGGTAGCTGGTGGATTTACTCCAGGTGGAACTAAAGTCTGATTCAACACTTGATTAGATTTCACATCCTTCATCCAGATCTGTGAAGTAACTAAAGGGATTAATACATGTAGAGGAGTATAAGTACACCATTTACCTCTGAACTGTAGAGGAGAAGAAGAACAAAGTAGCAAACCATTGAAATACTTAAATAAAGTACAAGTATCTCAAAATTGTACCCAAGTAGTACTTGAGTTTATGAACTTAGTTACACCAGAGGCCATACAGATAGAAAGACTAAGCCTTGCACAGAGGCATGAAAATACATTTTCAAAATGCTCAACAGCCAAAATTATAAACTGACTGCTACACAATTAAAATAAATGCTTTTATATATTTCTATTAGACTCTTTGGCGTTTCTGTTATTATTACCTGCTGCTTTAGTTGCTCTGACTGCTAACATCCTGTTATTCCTCATGTTAAAGCCGATATTCCGGGGGGTCGGGGGGCTCGGATCCTTGTCACCTGTTTCATACCTGATGAGTTTGCATCCCTGCATTACAGCGTCTCCCCTGACGTAGGCCTCTGACGTAGGCCTCTCCCATGTGGTGGTTATTGACCGCTGTGTGTATCTGTCCCTTCCTCCTGCTGCCTGTAGGCCTGTCACCTGACCTGCAGTCCATTTATTTTAGTATGTTGTATTTTCCCTCATGGTTTGTTACATCAGGCAGCTGCTACTTCATGAAGTCAGTGAAGATGGGTTTCTCTATAGTTTACCAGCAGGAACTCTCATTTGTTCCCAGTGGTGTTCAATTATACTGTTTCCTAGGAGGTGGGTAAACATTTCTGAGATATTTTATTGTCCATCATCTTCCCTTCCACGTCAGTTTCCGATTGTGAGCCACTAATGAGCAGTTACTCCTGCATATCCCTGCTGTTCTTATCAAACCTGAGGTGTGTTAACAAGCCTGTGTGTGTGTGTGTGTGTGTGTGTGTGTGTGTGTGTGTGTGTGTGTGTGTGTGTGTGTGCAGGTGAAGCTGGTGCAGCACACCTACTCCGCTCTGTTCGGCACCTTCCTGTGTAACAGTGGGAAGGAGCGTGAGGACCGGCACGTTCAGGAGCGGACCTGCAGCGTGTGGTCGCTGCTGAGGCCGGCCAATCGGACGCTGAGGAACATGCTGTACTCCTCACACTCTGAGATCGTACGTCCTCCATTACTTTCCTCCGTCACTGTCCTGAAGGGAGAGAAACAGTTCTGCTTTAAAGCTGGTTCAAACTCCAGAGAAACGATAGAATAGGTTAAAGATGTAAATAGGGTAACGTAGACTTCCGTAACAATTCTTCAATTGCTTTTTGGGAAGGTTGAGTCCCAGAGTCGTGCAGTCCTTTTATTGTCTGGACTTCTGCTTTTATGTGGTTACTGGATTGTTTTGGGTGGACCAGTGTTTTTACACAAATATGCCAACAACATTTTCATTAACAAACATTGTTCCATCCACAATATGAAAACAAAAAATTCGCACTTAAAACTGACTGTTAACTTACTGACTTGAGTACACAATAACAACAACAGTTCTTGGGAGTCCGAATCCAGCTGATGTTTTGAAGTTCTACTATTATTTGTGTTATTTGTTGTTGTTGTTTCATGTTCTGCACCCGGTGTGTCACGTCCGTAACCTGATGTTGTGTTGTTTTTATCAATATGTTTATTGATTTTCAGCTTACAAAAAATCACATACATAGGACGAAGACATAGAGCCAAAAGCAATACATATATACACAGGACAACGACTTTACATTAAAGAAAAATAACAACACTAAATTAAAGTGGTACATACCACAAGGGCACTCTAATACATCGGCAACCATCCAGTTTTCCAGCAATAGGACCTTCTACAGGGGATATCAGTCATTTACATTTTAACATATTATAGCGTATTATACATAGACTGTGTATATAAATGGACGTAGTGTCCGTGACGTCACCCATAGGATTCTGCAGAGTTGCCGTGAAGCCCTTAGTAGGCGGAGTCGGCTACTAACGGCTCGACTGTCACGTCAGAGTCTAATCCCGCTGCTCCAATAAGGCAAGAGGCGAAGCCGAGGGGAGCTGCCTCCGAACTGGAAGTAAACAGAGCTAGCTCAGGCTAAGAAGCTAAGCTAACATGAAATACATGCATACCAAGTTAATGCTAACAGTGTAGTTCCCCTATATAAACGTTACATTCATAATCTAATGAGACAATCTGCAAGAGAATTAGCTATATTTTGTTATTCTTAATGCTTGTCATTCACACGTTGAGAAAAGACGGACTCCACCGCCCGGACCTAACGGAGCCGCAGGGGGCTAGCTCCGGGACGCCGGCTGGAGCTAGCCCCCTGCGGCTCCGTTAGCTCCGGCGGCCACCCCTGGGATAATTGGGTCCCCTATTAACATTTGCTCCCGTTTAGCATTATGAGCGTCATAGCCATAGACTATAAAAGTCTTACCCAAGGCTGAATCATAAACTAAAATGTATATGTATGTATAAAGGGTTACGTCCTTAGCTGGCTAATAAGTAACAAGCTAAGCTACCAAGCACACAAACACCTGCGAACGGGGTTAACATGTATAATATTATCATTTTAGACTTCTTGGAAGTTCTGTTAGTACATTGAAGCGCACAGCACGACATTTTAATTGTCTGGTATTTGTAACAATATTCCCTAAAAGGCACAATCACCACGAACACGGCTAAAGGTTCAAGTACAGTAACTACAACTAACTAACGTTGTAGCCTCTATGGTTGTAGCCTAGCAGAGTGGACAAGTTGCTGTTAGCTGACAGTGAGGCACGTCCATCAAAGTGGCCACGCCCTAATTTATGCAAAAACTTTAAGACCTAATATAAATAAAAGGGTCGTGTTAGAAAACAATTCACTCACAGATTCATAATCATGAAGGTGGAATCTAACTATATCGATAATAATATTTATTGCATCCAGGGGTAGAAACATGTTTTTTTCTGATGTAAAGTTGGGCTTTTTAACATGGGGGTCTATGGAAATGGCTCCTTTCTGCAGCCAGTCCCTAGCGGCCCATGTATGAACTGCAGTGTGTGGCACTTCCATATTGGCGTCCCGGCTGTTCCACAGAGTTTGCCGCTTGGTATTATAGCATTATCGCATTACCCTGCCCCAGGTTCATTCAGAAATTGAGATAGGTCGTTGTTCTTGGTATACTCTATGTGTTTTTATATTTTATTGTTAACTTACAAAATAAGACGTTTATTCACGTTTTCAACTCAAACTTACGAATGACAGGATGAAGTTGATATCATAACATACTTTTCTACTATTATTTGTAATTCCCAAGTTAATGTTGTTGTTTCAGGTTCTGCACCCGGTGTGTCACGTGCGTAACCTGATGCTCTGGACGGCCGTCTACCTGCCCAGCTCCTCCCCCACCACGCCCTCCGATGAGTCCTGCGCCCCCTACCCTGTCCCGGGGGGAAACCCAGAGGACGCTCCGCTGGGAAGGTGAGTCTGAAAACGCCTCTATTTTCAATTCTACTGTCTTTCATGTTTTATTTAACCCTTTACAGTCCTGGGCTAATTTGGCCGTTTTCACATACTTCTGATTTGTCTTCCTAAAGTCTTAGTACGTCAATGTTTGGTATCTATTTTTTTAAGACAACCTCACCTATATAAGCTGATAGTTCCTTTTTACATTTTGACATACTATAGGAACATTTTGGACCCAAAATCGCCCAAACAACAGATTTTGAAAGTGATATTATGCTCAACGAAACATTTTGAAAGCTGGAAAGATATACCTGGTATATCTATATAGTTTGATTGAGGTAGCATGAACCTATATACACATGTTATTAACAAATAGCAGGCGATTTTTTAATGAATGGTCTCCTCCATGTCAAAAGAAATTACAAAACACATTAAGTCACCCTCAAAACTAATTATTATATTTAAAAAAGTTATTTTATTCATTAAACACTTGCAGCATAGAGGCTTTTAATACAGGACAAGCTAAAAACAAGACCATTTCACTTCCAATAATGGCTTGAAAAGACAGCAATGGGCATTATTAGACCCTATCATAGGGAAATGCAGAAACAGCAACAAAGCGACAGAAGACCGTGAAGTACAGTTGACTTTTTTTTGGGCTGACATTTCATTGTTTGCATATTTTATGAGGGCTATTTGGAGACAAGGTCTGAACACTTCTCTTTCATTATGTCTGTGTTGGCGAGGCTGACGTGTGATTGATTTGTTACCCAAACATTCAGAGATGATTATACGAGTGGGCTGGCCTCTCAGAGTTCACTGACTTCAAGCCTATTTGTTAATCTGTACATTAATATTGTGTATTGTAGAGTATGAACTTGTTGTTGGACGTTATTGAGGATGTTGAATCTATTCCTGACAAAATGGCAGAAGGTGTCCATATATGTGCCGATTTTGAAAAATGTTGCGTTGATTTTAAAGCGGACTCGAGCCTGCCTTTTCTGCTCCTGAACGTGTCAGAAATTAATTCAGCATCCTCAATATATGTCACAAAACAACACCAACATTTCCTAAGTCAGCCAAGCCATTTATGAACTATTATCTGCGCATGTTAACTGATGCAACTTGTGCGAATTGCCCAACAAATTCACGTTAGCATCCGGTAGCTTCTACGTGCTGGGGACCCCTAGTTTACATTTCTACCATAACACGTTGGGGTACTCACTCACTCTTATCTTATCTTACGTTACAACTATTCTTTATTTCTGTGCTCCTCAGACGTCCGAAGACTCGCTCCTTCGACAACCTGCCGAGCGCCTGCGAGCTGAGCGGCTCTCTGCCTCCCAACCGCCGCTCCAGCGACCCGAGCCTCAACGAGAAGTGGCAGGACCACCGGCGCTCGCTGGAGATCAACATGGCCGCCGGTCCTGAGGAGGATCCGGAGCAGGAAGAAGTGATTCCTAACGGGGTGGGGCCTCATCCGAAGGAGGGAGGGGACTCTGAGCTGGAGGACAGCCCTCAAACCAGGGGGCTGGACGCTGTTAGGGGAAAGGAAGGAGAGGAGGAAGCAAAGGAAGCAAAGGAGGCAAAGGAAGCAAAGGAAGCAAAGGAAGCAAAGGAAGCAAAGGAAGCAAAGGAGGCGGAGCTTTCTGTGGCGGTGGGCGTCGCCAAGGGCCAGGTGGAGAACATCCTGAAGGAGGCGACGAAGGAGGAGGCGACGAAGGAGGAGGCGGGAGCAGAGATGCAGAAAGAGGGAGGAGTTATTAATATTAGTAAGAGTGCGAGTGACAAGGAGGTGAAGGAGGAAGGAGGTGATCAGTGTGCGAAGGTAAATGGTATTCAGGTGGAGAAGGAAGGGTTGGCTAACGGTCACCATCAAGAGAACGGAGTAACGGAAGCTGAGGAGGAGGAGAAGGATGAGGAGGTTGAGGTTGAGTGTCCGCCTGTGAAGGAGGAGGAGGAGGAGGAGAAGGAGGAGAAGGAGGCGACTCCAGAGGTGGAGGGTGTAGAAATGTCTTGTGTACAGGAGGAGGCTGTAAAGGAAGCCGAGCGTCCTGCAGCTCTCAGGACTCTAACCAACGGCTTCACCTCCTCTCCTGAGGAGGAGCCGCTGGACAAGAGAGTCTCCGTGATGGAGAGCTCCACAGAGACTCTGACGGAGGAGGTCTGCAGCCGGCTGGAGCCCCCCCCCAGGCAGGAGCAGGGTCTGGAGGCGGGGGAGCAGTTCATCAGGACTTTAAACGGGAAGAGACCCTCGCTGTGTGCCTTTCAGGACCGAGAGGGGCTTTATAACGGCGACGTCTCCGAGCTCCACGGGGTCAAAGGTAACGGAGAAAGGGCTCCTCTCAGTCGGCAGGTTTCCCTCGCCAGCTGCAGCTCCCTCCCCCCCCGCTGCTCGCTGCATCGATGGTGTCATCACCACGCGCCGCCATACCGCGCCACGATCGTCACCCCCGAGCAGCAGCCGTCTGTCCGCAGCCACCTGGACGACGACGGGCTGACGCTGCACAGCGACGCCGTGCAGACCAGGCTGCGGCAGATCGAGGCGGGACACCAGCTGGAGGTGGAGACGCTGAAGAAGCAGGTGCAGGAGCTGTGGAGCCGCCTGGAGAACCAGCACCACTCCCACCGGGTCAACGGGGACACGGGGGACGAGGAGGGGGTGAGGGACACAGCTCTTACCAAACGCTATACACACACACAGAGGATATCACGCACACAGAGGATATCACACACACACACACACACACACACACACACACACACACACACACACACACACACAGAGGATATACATACACACAGAGGATATACATGCACACACACAGAGGATATACACACACACACACACACACACAGGATATACATGCACACACACACACACCCACACAGAGGATATACATGCACACACACACACACGCACACATATACACCAACACAGAGGATATACATGCACACACACACCCACGCACACATACACACCCACACAGAGGATATACATACACACACACACACACACACAGAGGATATACACACACACAGAGGATATACATGCACACACACACACACACACACACACACAGGATATACATGGACACACGCACAGGATATACACACACACACACAGAGGATATACATGCACACACAGAAAATATACATGCACACACACAGAGGATATACACACACACAGAGGATATACATGCACACACACACAGGATATACATGCACACACACAGAGGATATACATGCACACACACACAGGATATACATGCACACACAGAGGATATACATGCACACACACAGAGGATATACATGCACACACACAGAGGATATACACACACACACACAGAGGATATACACAGTACACACACACAGAGGATATACATGCACACACACACACAGAGGATATACATGCACACACACACACAGAGGATATACATGCACACACACACACAGAGGATATACATGCACACACACACACAGAGGATATACATGCACACACACACACAGAGGATATACATGCACACACACACACAGAGGATATACATGCACACACACAGAGGATATACATGCACACACACAGAGGATATACACACACACACAGAGGATATACATGCACACACACAGAGGATATACATGCACACACACAGAGGATATACACACACACACAGAGGATATACATGCACACACACACACAGAGGATATACATGCACACACACAGAGGATATACATGCACACACACAGAGGATATACATGCACACACACAGAGGATATACATGCACACACAGAGGATATACATGCACACACACAGAGGATATACATGCACACACACACACACACACACACAGAGGATATACACACACACACACACACACAGAGGATATACATGCACACACACAGAGGATATACATGCACACACACAGAGGATATACATGCACACACACAGAGGATATACATGCACACACAGAGGATATACATGCACACACAGAGGATATACATGCACACACAGAGGATATACATGCACACACACAGAGGATATACATGCACACACACACACACAGAGGATATACACACACACACACACACACACACGCACACACACACACAGACAGTGCTTTCACAACCTGACACTTCACTTCCGGACAGACGGTAAAACCTTGACATCATAATATAACAGCTTAAGGGACTGGAGGTAAACATCGACTACATGTTCATACAATCTACAGAAGAAAAAGACCTGTGCAACATTCAGATTTGATCAGATTGCTGCATTGACCTTTAAAATGTTCCTCTGTGTGTTCTTCCAGACCTCCATGACGGACTCAGAGTTCAACCTGGACCCGAACCGTCTGTCTCGCTGCAGCACGGAGCTGTTCTCTGAGGCCAGCTGGGAGCAGGTGGACAGGACGGACACCGAGGTGAGAGGAGGAAACAAACACCACGATGTCTCTCATGCCCCTTTCACACCAACGCGGTTCCCGTTCTAGCTCCTCTAGAGCTCTTCTGGTTCGGAACCGGTTCTTCTTTTCAGCCCCCGTTTTGTTCACACCGCCCAGAGTCCGACTGGTGCTGCCAGAGTGGTTCATTGTTTATTCATGTGTTTCAGCGGCATGTACCTGTTATGAACGTTTCTCTGGTATAACATGGGGGATGTTGGCATAGCAACCGAAGCTAAACTGACTATCTTGACTACTTGTTGCTATCCTATTGTGGCATAAGCCGTTATTCTACCGCCGTATTTTTCATTATGGTTCTACTTGTGATAGTCGGACACGACAACCTGTGCAGCCCATGTATTGATTCCATCCGATAGCTGCTATAATACAAAACGTCTGCCTCTCTCCACAACGATCAATGACAGTGAACGGATGGTCAAAGTAAGGTACAAATAAACGGAGTCACACGAAGCCTGGTTAGTGTTGCCTGACTTTATAAAGTGTGGTTGCGTTCTAGTCACTTTGCTCAGCGCTACTGCTTATTACAAGTTTCATTTGCCGTACAAAGTCAAAGTCAGCTTTATTGTCAAGAGTTCTACATGTTGTACATCCAGAAATACCGTTTCTCGAGGTCCTACAGTGTGACATGTATACAACAACAACAAAACAAAACGGGCCTATAACCGGCGTATACAGCTTAAAGTGTTAATATGTTAAAGTGTTCAGCGGAGATGGCAGAAAAGTGACTGGTGCCGTATTCGCCATAAACTGTTATTGCTCAGGTTGATCCCACCCCCGACGTAAGCGTGACGTATGCGGTTCTTGCTTCTAGACCGACAACTTTCCGCTGCGGTGTGAACAGGACAACCGGTGCTTTTCCGGCTCTAGCTCCGAACCGGCCCTGAAACCGAGTCGGTGTGAAAGGGGCAACAGTGCACCAAGCTCTATATTCAGAGCTGCAGCTGCATGCACTAATGATTCAAACTCAGCTTTAGGGATATGATCACACAAAGGTATCCTGTTAGAACCTGGTACAAATGAGAGTGATCGGATTATAATAAGCAACAATAACATATTCTGTAATAAGTTTGTTTACAGGAGATTTCAACACTGTTACTGTGAAGGGGTTCCACTTACTTTACTTACTCATCATAATTAAGAAATGCTTTTCTTACAGCAGCAGAAAGCTAACATGAGTTACACAGGAGTTACACATGAGTTACACAGGAGTTACGCATGAGTTACACAGGAGTTACACATGAGTTACACAGGAGTTACGCAGGAGTTACGCATGAGTTACGCAGGAGTTACGCATGAGTTACACAGGAGTTACACATGAGTTACGCAGGAGTTACGCAGGAGTTACGCAGGAGTTACGCAGGAGTTACGCAGGAGTTACGCATGAGCTACGCGGGAGTTACGCATGAGCTACACAGGAGTTACACAGGAGTTACACAGGAGTTACGCATGAGTTACGCATGAGCTACGCGGGAGTTACGCATGAGTTACACAGGAGTTACACAGGAGTTACACAGGAGTTACACATGAGTTACACAGGAGTTACACAGGAGTTACGCATGAGTTACGCATGAGCTACGCGGGAGTTACGCATGAGTTACACAGGAGTTACACAGGAGTTACGCATGAGTTACACAGGAGTTACACAGGAGTTACACAGGAGTTACGCATGAGCTACGCGGGAGTTACGCATGAGTTACACAGGAGTTACACAGGAGTTACGCATGAGCTACGCGGGAGTTACGCATGAGTTACACAGGAGTTACACAGGAGTTACACAGGAGTTACACAGGAGTTACACAGGAGTTACACAGGAGTTACACAGGAGTTACGCATGAGTTACGCGGGAGTTACGCAGGAGTTACGCGGGAGTTACGCGGGAGTTACGCATGAGCTACGCATGAGCTACGCGGGAGTTACGCAGGAGTTACGCATGAGCTACGCGGGAGTTACGCGGCAGTTACGCGGGAGTTACGCATGAGTTACGCATGAGCTACGCATGAGCTACGCGGGAGTTACGCAGGAGTTACGCATGAGCTACGCGGGAGTTACGCGGGAGTTACGCAGGAGTTACGCATGAGCTACACATGAGTTACGCGGGAGTTACGCGGGAGTTACGCTTGAGTTACGCGGGAGTTACACATGAGTTACACAGGAGTTACGCATGAGTTACGCGGGAGTTACGCATGAGCTACGCAGGAGTTACGCGGGAGTTACGCGGGAGTTACGCGGGAGTTACGCATGAGTTACGCATGAGCTACGCATGAGCTACGCGGCAGTTACGCGGGAGTTACGCATGAGCTACGCATGAGCTACGCATGAGTTACGCGGGAGTTACGCAGGAGTTACGCGGGAGTTACGCTTGAGTTACGCGGGAGTTACACATGAGTTACACATGAGTTACGCGGGAGTTACACATGAGTTACGCATGAGTTACACATGAGTTACGCGGGAGTTACACATGAGTTACGCATGAGTTACGCGGGAGTTACACATGAGTTACACATGAGTTACGCGGGAGTTACGCGGGAGTTACACATGAGTTACGCTGGAGTTACACATGAGTTACGCGGGAGTTACACAGGAGTTACGCATGAGTTACGCATGAGTTACACGGGAGTTACGCATGAGTTACACGGGAGTTACGCGGGAGTTACACATGAGTTACGCATGAGTTACGCGGGAGTTACGCGGGAGTTACACATTAGTTACACGGGAGTTACGCATCAGTTACACGGGAGTTACACATGAGTTACGCGAGAGTTACGCATGAGTTACGCGGGAGTTACGCGGGAGTTACACATGAGTTACACGGGAGTTACGCATGAGTTACACATGAGTTACGCATGAGTTACGCGGGAGTTACACATGAGTTACACGGGAGTTACGCGGGAGTTACGCGGGAGTTACACATGAGTTACGCGGGAGTCACACATAGAATACAACAAAGCATCAACAGAGATGATATACATATCTATACAATACATTAACACAATTGAGATAATCATAATTTCAAGCAAAGCTGAATCTTAATTTACTATCTTTTTACATATTTTGAATTGACCAAATACTGCACTTAGGATTTGGATATGACATTTTGATGGTGTGTGTGTGTGTGTGTGTGTGTGTGTGTGTGTGTGTGTGTGTGTTACAGGTGATGTTTGACAGTGTGTGTGTGTGTGTGTGTGCTACAAGTGATGCCTAATCGTAGGTGTGTGTGTGTGTGTGTGTGTTGCAGGTGATGTTCGATGGTGTGTGTGTTACATAGTGATGCCTAACGGTGTGTGTGTTGCAGGTGACGCGCTGGTACCCTGACCACCTGGCTGCTCAGTGTTACGGCTGTGAGAGCAGATTCTGGCTCGCCACCAGGAAGCATCACTGCAGGTGAGGATCACACACACCTTCAGTCACCCTAACCCTTCGTCATCCTCCTGTGTGTCCTGTCGAGGTTTAGAGAGGCGTTTCCTGTTTGAGCTGAAACTCTGGTGTTCAGAAGGAGAGGTGTGTGTGTGTGTGTGTGTAGAGGCAGCTTTCAGTTCACACCCGGTATCTAAATCAGTCTTAGATACATCTTGAGTGACAGGATTTTACTTCTTCTCCACTTTTCTTTCTGCAGATCAGATCCCAAAATCCACTTATTCGGTTTCTTCTGAGGAATTAAGAAAAAGTGAAATGTTTCCAAGTGGGGTTGAATGAGGTAGTAGATAGCAGCCTTTCTCTTATTTTCAAATCCTTCATTCTTATCAGGAAGTTATGATTATTTAGCGGAGTAGTTTATTCTTTATGTTTATTTTACTAATTACATTTTAAACCAGAGATCTCTTTGCAGTGCGTCCTACTGTTTCAAGATTCAAAGCTCTATTGTCATTAGCTCAGTAGCTACAGTGTAGATATGGCCCTGGCTCCTCCAACAGAGCAACATGAATATATATAAAACAGATACAACGGATACAATAGTGCAAGAGAATGTTCTGAGTGTGTTTCTGTTTAAGTTATGGATTCTTAACGCAAAAGTCAGGAGTTAGCGACATTGTGACACACCTCTGCAGCAGGAAGTGTGTGTTGGTGTGTGTTAAGTGTCTGTATGTGTGTGTGTCAGTGTGTGTCATGTTCTCCACTGCTCAGGCAGTTCTTATGCATTGTCTCCCCCCCCCCTCTCCTCTACAGTGGCAGGGAGCCTTTCCAGGAGGTCTGGTGAGATCCAGCTCCCCTCCACCCTAAATCCCCCCCTCTCCCCCTTTAGTATCCCTGCACCCCCCCCCCCCCCCTCTACACTCCCTCCCCTCCTCACCTGTTGCATCTGGTTCCTTCATCCTGTTGTAGTTGTCATCAAAGAAATCTCTTTATTTGTCTGAGATTTGAGTGTGCTCCCATTCAGAGGTTTTGATTGGCTGTGCAGTAGCGTCAGGGGGAGGGCTGTGATTGGTCGAGGGATGATTGTTATATCACCCTAAGATTTTTGAATTAGGGATGCAGGATATATCGTCACAGTGCAACTTTTTTACTGCTTTATTGAAACTTGTTTTGGAAATATAATATGAAGCTTCAAAGATTAACCAATTCAGCTATTTAATAAATCTCCTTTTAATTGAACACATATTTGGTTTAAATGATTAGTTAATACAAAAAACACTCAAAAATGTTCTAGTTTCTTTCTTCCTTGTTTGAATGTTTACCATTGTCTCCCTTTATTATAGACCAATAAGCACAAACATGAATCCAGAAAGTAATCAACATTCAAGTCTCAAAGCGTATCCAGTGCTTCCCCCTTTAATGTGTCGGCTCGCCTCAGTTTAAGAATGAAGGTTTTACAAGAAAACTACATTTATTATTGATCAACCGTCTTTCATTTTGTAAATTAATGCTTTTAACTTCAAAAAATGTAGAAAGAAGCCTCAATGATAAAAAATCAGGTTTTTCAACATCCTGCAGCCCTAATTAAAACCAGATTTCCACAGCTTCTCCACTCCTCCTGTCATTACCCCCTCTCCACCTTCACCCCCCCCCCCCCGGCAGCATGCCGCCCCAAACCAGCCGCCTGCATCTCACCCCCAGGCTGGAGAGTGGAATAGATTCATATGTGTAGTTTTAGTTTCTGCTCAGGGTGAGTAGGCAGGTAGAAGTGTGTGTGTGTGTGTGTGTGTGTGTGTGTGTGTGTGGTGTGTGTGTGTGTGTGTGTGTGTGTGTGTGTGTGTGTGTGTGTGTGTGTGGGTGTGTGTGTGTGTGTGTGTGTGTGTGTGTGTGTGTGTGTGTGTGTGTGTGTGGTGTGTGTGTGTGTGTGTGTGTGTGTGTGTGTGTGTGTGTGTGTGTGTGTGTGTGTGTGTGTGTGTGTGTGTGTGTGTGTGTGTGTGTGTGTGTGTGTGTGTGTGTGTGTGTGTGTGTGGTGTGTGTGTGTGTGTGTGTGTGTGTGTGTGTGTGTGTGTGTGTGTGTGTGTGCCTGGCCTTACATCAGAATCTGAGCATGGGGTTTTAAAGGCATGTCGTGCAGCAGAAAACTAGATGAACTCATTCTTAAGAAACTGACTTTTTTTTAAAACTTTGTAATAATGTGTCTAAGGTCAGCTGGTTTACAGGAGACACATTTTATATCAGCATCCTGTTCTGTAAATGTGTTCATACTAGGTTTTATTTACAATCAGCTCTAGATCAACATTAAGCCACTTTATGATTCTTACAGGTTATACGTCTCCACATATTAACACCACTTCATGATGAAGTAAAAAGCTATTGTTGGGCTATAAAGGAACTACAGCACGGTCACATGACTTCACGTCACCACCGCTAAGCTAAAGGCGGCTAATGTTGGGCTATAAAGGAACTGCAGCACGGTCACATGACTTCACGTCACCACCGCTAAGCTAAAGGTGGCTAATGTTAGGCTATAAAGGAACTACAGCACGGTCACATGACTTCACGTCACCACCGCTAAGCTAAAGGCGGCTAATGTTGGGCTATAAAGGAACTGCAGCACGGTCACATGACTTCACGTCACCACCGCTAAGCTAAAGGTGGCTAATGTTAGGCTATAAAGGAACTACAGCACGGTCACATGACTTCACGTCACCACCGCTAAGCTAAAGGTGGCTATTGTTGGGCTATAAAGGAACTACAGCACGGTCACATGACTTCACGTCACCACCGCTAAGCTAAAGGCGGCTAATGTTAGGCTTTAAAGGAACTACAGCACGGTCACATGACTTCACGTCACCACCGCTAAGCTAAAGGTGGCTAATGTTAGGCTATAAAGGAACTACAGCACGGTCACATGACTTCACGTCACCACCGCTAAGCTAAAGGTGGCTATTGTTGGGCTATAAAGGAACTACAGCACGGTCACATGACTTCACGTCACCACCGCTAAGCTAAAGGCGGCTAATGTTAGGCTATAAAGGAACTAGCGATGCTAGCGATTATTCGAATATTCGTTACAGTCTCCATAATTGAATATTATTTTTAAAAATCGATTTTATTTATATTTTTTTTTTTATTATTTATGTTTAAAAAAAAAATTTTCTGGCTTAGTTTCAACCAAAATATCGACTAATGCTAATAATAGTAATAGTATTAATAATTGTAAATGGCCATTGGTCACACCACCAGTTTGTTCTACTGTAAACTTGGAGGAAGCCTGCGTGCAGAGCAGACTGCTGCTGCAGCACGCTACACACCGACCCCCCGCCCCCCCCCCCCCCCCCCCCTCTCCCTCACACGTGCGACTAAAGATGAACAAAGCGGCAGGTAAAAAGAGTTCCTCCTCCTGGAACTACTTCGAACTTACAAGTCCAAAGGAAGTGAAATGCAAGCTCTGCGAGAAGACGTTGGTCTATCACAGCTCAACCTCAACAATGCGTTTGAGTGCGAAGCCAAGAGGTTACAGAGAAAGACGCAGCACAGCCGGCCATTACCAACTTTCCTTCAAGGCCACGTCGTTGTGATGACATGCGTGCAGGTGAAATAACTGCACTAATCACCAATATGTGAAGGACATGTATTTCAATGCTGCTATTATTAATACAGGCTACATGATGGTGGTTTATTTCTTGTTATTTTCTAAAGTGCCTGTCATTGCCTTTATTTGAAGATGCGCGCACAATGTATTTATTGCAATGCTATTAATAATACAGGCTACAGCCTGTATTATTAATAGCATTGCAATAAATACATTGCTATAATAATATTTATTGCAATGCTGCCATTATTAAATACAGGCTGTAGCCTGTATTTAATAATGGCAGCATTGCAATAAATACATTGTGCGCGCATCTCCAAATAAAGGTGATGGCAGGCACTTTAACAAAAAAGGAAAATAACAAAAAATAAACCTACATCATGTTGATGTAGGTTTATGTGTAGTTTATGTTGTTTGTACTGTTAAACATGTTCCAGTTAAAAAAAAACGGAATTCCTTTTGTCGGAGTTTATTTATTTTTTCTGCGGAGGGGGGGGGGGTCGGTCGAATAATCGATTATGATCATGGAACTACAGCACGGTCACATGACTTCACGTCACCACCGCTAAGCTAAAGGAGGCTAATGTTGGGCTATAAAGGAACTACAGCACGGTCACATGACTTCACGTCACCACGCTAAGCTAAAGGTGGCTAATGTTGGCCGTGATGACGTTTAGTCTTCTCATTTAGACACTTCAATTCACCAGTGGGGTATTTTCTGACGTATTGGAATATAAATATCTTCAGCTTGTCTTAACCACAGACCTTATTTCAGGATAACAACCAAAAACACACATTCAGAAAACCATTGACTTCCAGACGAGGGAACAGGAAGTGATCAAATGCTGTCCCAGGCTTCTCTAATAATGCAACATAAAATATATTAAAGACATGAAAAATAAATAAAATAGTGAAAGTGACACACGTTACGTTCTTTAAGTCTCACTCCTGTCGGTTAAATACACAAAAAATCCAGACTTTTATGAAATAATCACCATTAAAATCAGTTTTTTGTATGGGGGACATTTCCTGGTGTGTATCGGTGACGGTGTGTATAGGCTCCCGCAATGACCCCTGTTTCTGTGTGTGTCTGTGTGTGTGCAGGAACTGCGGTAACGTGTTCTGCGCCAGTTGCTGCGAGCAGAAGATCCCCGTGCCAAGCCAGCAGCTGTTCGAGCCCAGCCGCGTCTGCAACGGTTGTTACGGCAACCTGCAGCTAAGCCCCGCCCCCCTGCAGCTAAGCCCCGCCCCCCCGGAGCTGGAGAAGCGAAACGATGCACCTGCTGTAGGGAGAAACACCGAATGTCCCGTAGACTCTTAAGTGTGTGTGTGTGTGTGCTGCAGGTGTGGAGTGTATATACAAAGAGGCGGTGCACAGGGGTGTGTGTTTGTGTGTGTGTGTGGCACTGCTGCACCCCACACACACCCCCGAGGATGGAGGAGTGAGGATGGACGTCCTGGAAGCGACTGGACGCTGGAGTTTCTGCGTTTCATCTTTTCAATGACACACTCATCTCACTCTGGACTCTTTATTCATGAAGGTGTGTGTGATCGGGAAGAAATCATGACTTTAAAAATGTCTGGGGGTTTGTCGCCGTAAATACTGTCGTCGTACGATATATTGTCCCGTGAACAACTGCCGTATTATTGTGTTTATAAGACCATTTTGTGCCACTGATATAATGCTACTAGGGAAGTCAACTAACGCATGTACAACCTTTTAAAAAAACAGACTATTCAGACACTTAAATTTGATCAAAATATTCAAATAAACGGTATTTTAATAATATCTTTTGATGAATAAATTAAACTAAAACAGTAAAATACTTTAATATTTTTATTTTTAAGTTATATTCAGAGATTGAAATTTAATCAAACATATGTACATACCCTTTATAAACCAAACAAATCTGAATTAATTAATCAAGTATAAAGATTATTGGAATTAAATTTAGAAAATAATTCAAAACACTGAATAAATTAGAGACTTATTTCAATAAAAAAACAAAGTAAATATCAAGAATATTCAGACGTTTTAATTGAAAAACAATATTTAAAATACCCTGAATTAATTAGACTTAATCAAACTATATTACATTTTAATTATAAGGAATATTAAGACATTGGAGCAGGAAATACATATTAAAAATCCTGAATTAATAGAGCACTAAATATTGTATAAACGGTTAATTATTAAGCAATTAACCAAATTAATATATTAAAATGGTCTTATAATGCTGCATCATGTTGGCTTAAATGTTGGTCATGTAAACACAATAATGTGGAAGTCGATATATATCCCATAATAAGTAGAAACATTAGTTATGGTGACAGTCTGATGAACTCTTAAAGGGCCGGTGCACACACATTACCAAACCATGTTTCCTCTCTAACCGTGCTTCTACATTTATTCTATTTTCCCAGTTTGAGAGAAGTTAGTAAGGGCTTACACTATATATATATTTCTGTTGTACACAAATCCATTAAATGTCTGAAGATAGTGACATTTGTTCTGGAAAACAGGCTGATTTTATTCAAATCCCTCATTATAGTGTACTGGCCCTTTAAGGCTTTAAGGTGCACTGGCCCTTTAAGGCTTTATGGTGTACTGGCTCTTTAAGGCTTTATGGTGCACTGGCCCTTTAAGGCTTTATGGTGTACTGGCTCTTTAAGGCTTTAAGGTGTACTGGCCCTTTAAGGCTTTAAGGTGTACTGGCCCTTTAAGGCTTTATGGTGTACTGGCCCTTTAAGGCTTTATGGTGTACTGGCCCTTTAAGGCTTTATGGTGCACTGGCCCTTTAAGGCTTTATGGTGCACTGGCCCTTTAAGGCTTTATGGTGCACTGGCCCTTTAAGGCTTTATGGTGTACTGGCTCTTTAAGGCTTTAAGGTGTACTGGCCCTTTAAGGCTTTATGGTGCACTGGCTCTTTAAGGCTTTATGGTGTACTGGCCCTTTAAGGCTTTATGGTGTACTGGCCCTTTAAGGCTTTATGGTGTACTGGCCCTTTAAGGCTTTATGGTGCACTGGCCCTTTAAGGCTTTATGGTGTACTGGCCCTTTAAGGCTTTATGGTGTACTGGCCCTTTAAGGCTTTATGGTGTACTGGCCCTTTAAGGCTCCCGGCTGAATCTCTTGATTGATGAGTGTATTTCTCTGTGTGATGTTGAGATTCAGAGCCGAGTGCAGACAGGAAGTTGGAGTTTATTTTGGTAACACTTTCTATTTAAGTTACATATCTATAATGCGTTACAAACACACTTTAAACTACAATTCGAATGCGTGATAACTCTAATCATACCACATTATAGGTAGTGTCATAATCCTTACAAACTTGACCTTTTGAAACAATTTAAAATACTTTTGATCTGATAGTAGTTGTTATAAAGCATTAAGAATATTAAATAGTCCTTATTTATGGCTACAAAGTAATATTTATACTCCGTTTACTTTCTAAATTATTGGTTTTGTTTATTTAATATTGAAAAACGATATAAAACTACGAAGAAACAGCATTTTCTGACCAGGATAATTACTTTAATGATTCATTACTTATCAAAATAGTTGGGGAATTGTATATAAATGTAATTACACCGGGCTATAAGCAGATAATAACTGTGTTTATAATAGTATAGACATGTGCTTCATAGAAAGGGTCACCAAGAATGAATATCTCCTACGTTAACGAGGGTCAATTATCATTATTTGTCAGCGATGTTTTGAACAGCTGATCGACTGTTATTCAGCAAGTGTGTAACAAAGTGTGTGTGACAGTGTGTTATTGTCACACACACGCACACAACAGCCTCCCACTTTTATTACCCAGCAGGCACTGGGCGTCTCCTCGACTCTTCAGCCTCTCACAGGAAGTTTAACACCTCCAAAAAAAAAAAAAAAATTGAAATGTTAAAGCTAGTCATTTGTGATTGGGCGTTTTAATCATGACATCACAGGTGTTCTCCGCTCTGATTGGCTGAGGCGTGGAGGAAAGAAAGGGCTCTTTAAGAAGTAGAGGGTGTTTCTCAACGTCGAGGACACTTCCTTGGTAGGACATGTCGGGTCCTTCAGAAGCGAGGCAAGGATCCGACCTGTCGATCGGAGAACGATGAATGGAAGAGGCTAGCAAGTGTGCGTCATATGAGAGGCCCCCGCCTTCTCCGCCAAACATTTGGGAAATTGGTCCGTGCGCAAAGCATTGTGGGTATTTTAAGACCGCGGAGGATACAGCCTCGAAATGTTCCACAACGAAGGATTCAGTCCTCGGTAGAATTCCAAAGATCCTGGACATTGGGACAGTGCTTCGGCGGGACTCGATGACGTAGCATCCTTGAAATAGTGGCTCTGGAGGATCCTTCCTCGACATTGAGAAACACCCAGAGACTCAAGCACCATCCAATGACCTCCTCGCACACGCACACTTTGTTTTTTGTAAGATAAGTGTATAAAATAATATATTCAGATATAGCATTTAAGACAAATGTATAGAATCCTTGAATAGTGGCTCACTTAATTAGTCACCAAAGGCTTTGTTTTTCTTATGTTGAGAATAAATGTAATGAGTTGATGCCAGGTGTTAAACCGAGAAGCAGGACGTCCTGTTTCGATGCTGCAGTGGTTTCCCTTTCAGATGATTTCACTCGAGTTGTTGAGTTGCTGTTTAAAGAAAAGAAACCCAGACAATTGAAATTGCCACAGGATAATCAGTGTTGATGCTTCCTCTGTTTTATATCAGCCAATCACGAGAGGTACATCTAAAGGGGTTAGCATTTAGCATCGTTAGCATATTGAAGTCATCAGTGTGTGCGGCCGGTGAGACGTCTATGCACTGAGTGGTCCCGAACATAAATACCCCCCCCCCCTCACTCACACACCATTACACCCATCTACAAACACTACCTCTATTTATACACACACACACACACTATTATTAGCTCACACACACCACGCAGAACTGCCTTTGTTATTGTATTGTCCCTTAAAGGTACAGTACACATTTTAATTTTATTTAAAATATTTTTTTGC
The DNA here is from genome assembly GCA_902827135.1 of Harpagifer antarcticus. Taxonomy (NCBI): domain Eukaryota; kingdom Metazoa; phylum Chordata; class Actinopteri; order Perciformes; family Harpagiferidae; genus Harpagifer; species Harpagifer antarcticus. Next base: position 139,564 of record CADEHL010001366.1, read on the forward strand.
GGGGGATTTACGATCTTTGGATCCCCGTTTGGACTATCAGAGGAATTTAAAACGTTGTGATGAATCATTGAAGCGAAGTGTTTCCTCTCCGCCCTCCTGTGTTGGTGGTGTTTAACTCAGCAGCTCCACCTTTAATCCTAAACATCACAGAGACACCTTCGTATAATATAATGCTACTGCCTCTGATTTCACATCTAAAGTATATATGTGCGTAAATCTGACCTGGGATCCGATTAGGGCTGCACCGAATATTTAGATATTTTTTCATAGAATTTACATTTTATTTTCAGATTGCTGTACTTTTAATAATATTATTGTTATGTAGTTTCAGATTCAAGTGATGCAAATATTTGCCAAAAACCTTTTCTAAATTAATTTCAATATTTTTTGTCGGCTAAAAAATTGGTACAAAATGCAGATTTTTTAATTTGAATTATTTAATTGGATGTTTTTCTATACATATGCATCATTCACACTTCCATAGCTTCATTCAAGAACCTCAATACTTAAGGAGTCTTAAAAAAATAAACACAAATAGTAATTTAAAAGCCCTAATGACGCTTAGTTAATTGTGAATAATAAATATTAATGTAAAACATCCACGACGCTCAACATTTTAAATTAATTTGGTACAGACTTAATAATTCTTATTAATCGTTATTCTTTTCCAAATCTCCCAAATAAATATTAATTTGTCTTAAATATTGAAAGAAAATGATTGTGAACTTTATCACCTTTTAAAAACAGATTTAATTAGAAATAAATAAGACGTCCCGTCGCACCACCCTCACAGGCCGGAGCTCGTCCACCAATCCATGAATGTGAAACGTCTTCAAATATATATTTTGCACACGACACAAAGTAGACACTGCCACAGGGTGCGTCACAGCCGAGCTGAGAGTGTGTTGCTTTTCACTATTGTAAAGCGAGTGTGTGTGTAAACATGTGGTCGTCACACACACACACACACACACATCCCTCGCTGTGCTTTTATTTTGATTCTCCTCCTAGGAAGTTCTCTTTTTCTGCATTTGTTGTTTTATTTCTCTAACTCACGCTGACTGCTAAGGCCCAGTCATCACCTGTGTGTGTGTGTGTGTGTGTGTGTGTGTGTGTGTGTGTGTGTGTGTGTGTGTGTGTGTGTGTGTGTGTGTGTGTGTGTGTGTGTGTGTGTGTGTGTGTGTGTGTGTGTGTGTGTGTGTGTGTGTGTGTGTGTGTGTGTGTGAGTGAGTGTGAGTGTGTGAATGCATCAAGTGTGTGTGTGTCTCTTAGTGGAGACTGGTGCCAAGCAGTGTAGTGTCGGGTCTCTCACAGAACGACAGCTCGTGCTTCAGTTTGAGTTTTTCTCCCGTCTGTTTTTCCGAAGCACTTTGAACCTCCTCCGGAGTGTGTGAGGAGTGTGTGAGGAGTGTGTAGCTGTACATAGCCACTTCCTGTAACAACAAGTGCTCCTCGTTCAGTCTGAATATTTTGTTTCTGTCGGATTTACTTTTAAAGAGCATTACATTGTTGTAGAATTAAAGGAGAAATAAACTAGATAAACCTACCGTGTCTGTCTGCTCTGAACACACACACACACTTCAATATCTATTTAATTACTATCCTTATTCTACTATGTGTTAATTTCTTAGCATACTATACCATGACTTAAACGTTCTGTGTCTGTCTGCTATACACACACACACACACACACACACGGGAACACACTTCAATATCTATTTAATGACTATATGTACATTTATTTACTATACCATGACTTAAGTTAAAAGTGCTATATGCTCTCACACTGATGGTATATCTGCAGCTGAAACACATACATGGACAACCACCTCTCCATCCGTCAGACACACACACACACACACACACACACACACACACACACACACACACACACACACACAAGGAAACACTTCAATCATGTTTAATGCATGTACTGGTTTACATCTCTAGAAATCAAGAACATATTAAGTCACTGTCAAACATCAACGTCTACGTATTGAACCGAATACAGAGAAAGGAAAACAACCAAGAGAATCAGAGGAGCTGCTGTTGTGTTCATGCTCACTGAGGAAGAGGAAGAGGAGGAGGAGGAGGAGGAGGAGGAGGAGGAGGAGGGGGAGGAGTGATGGATCTGAGGAGGGAGTTAAAGTGACTCCTGACGACGACTACACTTCACAGAATCAGCAGCAGGTTAGGTTTGCTAAACAACACGAGGAGCACTTGTAATATGTTACAAACCATAAAGCGTTTAAATGCCAAAGGCTAGAGAGCGACCCTCAGAACAAAGAGCGACTTTCACTTCAGATCCGTCGGTAACTGTGCAAAGTGCTGCTCCTCAGAGCCTCTTCAGGACTAATGAGAGTCATTATTAAACGCTGATATATTTCGTAAACCAACGACATCTTTAATCTCCCTGTCGACATCTTTAGAAACTCGTTTAAAAAAAAAAATAGACTTGGCTTCACCGGCCGACTATTCCCTTTATCTATAAAACTCAGACGGCATTATTTACATCTCTGGAGGAACATTTCATAAAGTGGGTTCTCTTCTTCTGCAGATCACATCTTCCACTTTCCAATGAAAGCACGCGTGAGGAACGAGGACTCAGGAGAGAGTGCAGGTTTATGGGAAGCTGCACTATGTACAGGCAGTGTGTGGATCAAGGGTTCCTTCAGTTCCTCTTCATGCTCCAGGACTCACACCGATGACTGATCCCAGACCTGCAGGACAGAGACACAGACACAGGGTCACACACACACCAGAGCTTCTCACACTCCGGACCAAGATCCGGATCCGGACCGAACTGCAAATCAATCCGGACCGAACCGCGTGTCCCATTATAAAAAAGAAAAATTATACTAAAGAAAAACTTTCTGATTCTGATGTAAATTCATGTATATTTTCTTGTGTCTGACGTGTTGTGAGAATGAACGTGCA
>CADEHL010001366.1:147500-152943 GCA_902827135.1 Harpagifer antarcticus
GGCCCGAGACCAGGCGCTTGGAGATGTGCTCGGTGTAGGTGGGGGGGCCGCGCTTACTGGGGCTCCTGCAGGACACAAGGGGAGGAGATATCTGATCAAAGTCAAAGTCACCTTTATTGTCAATCTTTCAGTTTGTGTGGACAGAGATCGAAATACCGTTTCCCACAGTCCTGAATACAATAACAAATATGTATAAAAATATGTATATACCTATTTATAAAACGGACAAGTCAAATCAAGCAATCTGATTGGTTCTTGATATAATGTGCGTATATGTTCCGATTAACCCAGCTTCCCCAAATGTCTTTCTTTTTGGTGTCTATATACGCCGGGATCCGGAGACATGGATGATCCTGCGGTCCTGTGTCCTGCATCACGAGCCCTGGATCTTGAGTCGTGGCTGTGGTCCTGGATCATAGGTCCTGGATGGATATCCTCGTGGATTCATCTTCCTATTATACACACATGCATTTCCAAACATTTGGACTACCTATGTTGCAAATGTATTATCTTTTCAATTTACACACGGCATCTATTGCACGTCTGTCCGTCCTGGGAGAGGGATCCCTCCTCTGTTGCTCTCCCTGAGGTTTCTCCATGTTCCCTTTAAACTGTGGGTTTTCTCTGGAAGTGTTTCCTTGTACGATGTGAGGGTCTGAGGACAGAGGGTCTAAGGACAGAGGGTCTAAGGACAGAGGGTGTCGTATTGTCATACTGATATTCTGTACAAACTGTGAAGTCCACTGAGACAAATGTAACATTTGTGATATTGGGCGAAATAAACATTGATTGATTGATTGATATACCACGGGTAGAATTGTAGTTACTTCTCACAACAAGTCAGTATCCCTCCACGTCTGAGAAAAGCTACAACCGTTACGGCCCCTACACACGGCGGCGTACGTTGTCGCTTACCGGTGGGCTTGTCTGAAACTCGACCAACCTGAATCTCCCGCCCCTGACACACAAGCAGCGGTTTGATTGGCTAGAGCTTGTACTGGCATATGATTCGATTGGCTGACGCTTCTGTCGAAGCTTCAAAAGTAGAACATTGCTCTACTTTTGCAGCGAGCACCGCCAGAAAAGCTACGCTTTGCTCCCACAATGCAGTTCGGCGAAGCGTGACGTCACCCCATTCAGGGCAGAAGCGTTGACGCCGCCGTGTGTAGGGGCCGTTACAAGTGTTACATTACGTCCGTTACGAAATTAACTAACTAAAAAGCTTAAGATGGAAACATGGGATAATGTGCAGCAAGGACTTATTGACCGTTGTTACGGACGCTCACATCTGCAGAAAGAAGTCCGGTCGATTCAACTGTATACAGGTGGGCTGAAAAGCTTTGCGTCGGACCGAACCACGCCCCTTAGCTGTGATATAATGAGCATATACCACGGCCTGTCGCGAGCTATTGCTTAAATATACACAATCAACAGACACATGTATACATATGCACACATTAAGACATAAAAGCACAACAATCCATACAAAATAACTTAATATGTTTATTAGAAGCGGCATATAGTTTGAGTGTGGCGTCTAGTTCAAAGAACATTGAGTGATGATTAGATAACTATCCCCCGAGCCTACAGGTGGTGGAAGCTGGGGGGGAAGCTGGGGGGGAAGCTGGGGTGGAAGCTGGGGTGGAAGCTGGGGTGGAAGCTGGGGTGGAAGCTGGGGTGGAAGCTGGGGTGGAAACTGGGGTGGAAGCTGGGGTGGAAACTGGGGTGGAAGCTGAGGTGGAAGCTGGGTGGAAGCTGGGGTGGAAGCTGGGGTGGAAGCTGGGGTGGAAACTGGGGTGGAAGCTGAGGTGGAAGCTGGGGTGGAAGCTGGGGTGGAAGCTGGGGTGGAAGCTGGGGTGGAAGCTGGGGTGGAAGCTGGGGTGGAAACTGGGGTGGAAGCTGGGGTGGAAACTGGGGTGGAAGCTGAGGTGGAAGCTGGGGTGGAAGCTGGGGTGGAAGCTGGGGTGGAAGCTGGGGTGGAAACTGGGGTGGAAGCTGAGGTGGAAGCTGGGGTGGAAGCTGGGGTGGAGGCTGGGGTGGAAGCTGGGGTGGAAGCTGGGGTGGAAGCTGGGGTGGAAGCTGGGGTGGAAGCTGGGGTGGAAGCTGGGGTGGAAGCTGGGGTGGAAACTGGGGTGGAAGCTGGGGTGGAAACTGGGGTGGAAGCTGAGGTGGAAGCTGGGGTGGAAGCTGGGGTGGAAGCTGGGGTGGAAGCTGGGGTGGAAACTGGGGTGGAAGCTGGGGTGGAAGCTGGGGTGGAAACTGGGGTGGAAGCTGAGGTGGAAGCTGGGGTGGAAGCTGGGGTGGAAGCTGGGGTGGAAGCTGGGGTGGAAGCTGGGGTGGAGGCTGGGGTGGAGGCTGGGGTGGAAGCTGGGGTGGAAGCTGGGGTGGAAACTGGGGTGGAAGCTGGGGTGGAAACTGGGGTGGAAGCTGAGGTGGAAGCTGGGGTGGAAGCTGGGGTGGAAGCTGGGGTGGAAGCTGGGGTGGAAGCTGGGGTGGAAGCTGAGGTGGAAGCTGGGGTGGAAGCTGGGGTGGAAGCTGGGGTGGAAGCTGGGGTGGAAGCTGGGGTGGAGGCTGGGGTGGAGGCTGGGGTGGAAACTGGGGTGGAAGCTGGGGTGGAAACTGGGGTGGAAGCTGAGGTGGAAGCTGGGGTGGAAGCTGGGGTGGAAGCTGGGGTGGAAGCTGGGGTGGAAACTGGGGTGGAAGCTGAGGTGGAAGCTGGGGTGGAAGCTGGGGTGGAGGCTGGGGTGGAAGCTGGGGTGGAAGCTGGGGTGGAAGCTGGGGTGGAAGCTGGGGTGGAAGCTGGGGTGGAAGCTGGGGTGGAAGCTGGGGGTGGAAACTGGGGTGGAAGCTGGGGTGGAAACTGGGGTGGAAGCTGAGGTGGAAGCTGAGGTGGAAGCTGGGGTGGAAGCTGGGTGGAAACTGGGGTGGAAGCTGGGGTGGAAACTGGGGTGGAAGCTGAGGTGGAAGCTGGGGTGGAAGCTGGGGTGGAAGCTGGGGTGGAAGCTGGGGTGGAAGCTGGGGTGGAAGCTGGGGTGGAAACTGGGGTGGAAGCTGAGGTGGAAGCTGAGGTGGAAGCTGGGGTGGAAGCTGGGGTGGAAACTGGGGTGGAAGCTGGGGTGGAAACTGGGGTGGAAGCTGAGGTGGAAGCTGGGGTGGAAGCTGGGGTGGAAGCTGGGGTGGAAGCTGGGGTGGAAACTGGGGTGGAAGCTGGGGTGGAAACTGGGGTGGAAGCTGAGGTGGAAGCTGAGGTGGAAGCTGGGGTGGAAGCTGGGGTGGAAACTGGGGTGGAAGCTGGGGTGGAAACTGGGGTGGAAGCTGAGGTGGAAGCTGGGGTGGAAGCTGGGGGTGGAAGCTGGGGTGGAAGCTGGGGTGGAAGCTGGGGTGGAAGCTGGGGTGGAAGCTGGGGTGGAAGCTGGGGGTGGAAGCTGGGGTGGAAACTGGGGTGGAAGCTGGGGTGGAAACTGGGGTGGAAGCTGAGGTGGAAGCTGAGGTGGAAGCTGGGGTGGAAGCTGGGGTGGAAACTGGGGTGGAAGCTGGGGTGGAAACTGGGGTGGAAGCTGAGGTGGAAGCTGGGGTGGAAGCTGGGGTGGAAGCTGGGGTGGAAGCTGGGGTGGAAACTGGGGTGGAAGCTGAGGTGGAAGCTGGGGTGGAAGCTGGGGTGGAAGCTGGGGTGGAAGCTGGGGTGGAAGCTGGGGTGGAGGCTGGGGTGGAAACTGGGGTGGAAGCTGGGGTGGAGGCTGGGGTGGAAGCTGGGGTGGAAGCTGGGGTGGAAGCTGGGGTGGAAACTGGGGTGGAAGCTGAGGTGGAAGCTGGGGTGGAAGCTGGGGTGGAGGCTGGGGTGGAAGCTGGGGTGGAAGCTGGGGTGGAAGCTGGGGTGGAGGCTGGGGTGGAAACTGGGGTGGAAGCTGGGGTGGAGGCTGGGGTGGAGGCTGGGGTGGATGCTGGGTGGAAGCTGGGGTGGAAGCTGGGGTGGAAGCTGGGGTGGAGGCTGGGGTGGAGGCTGGGGTGGATGCTGGGGTGGAAGCTGAGGCGGAAGCTGGGGCGGAAGCTGGGGCGGAGGCTGGGGCGGAAGCTGGGGCGGAAGCTGGGGCGGAAGCTGGGGTGGAAGCTGGGGTGGAAGCTGGGGTGGAAACTGGGGTGGAAGCTGGGGTGGAAGCTGGGGTGGAAACTGGGGTGGAGGCTGGGGTGGAGGCTGGGGTGGAGGCTGGGGGGTGGAAGCTGGGGGGTGGAAGCTGGGGGGGTGGAAGCTGGGGTGGTGGAAGCTGGGGTGGTGGTGGGGCAGGCGAGCAGCAGCAACATGAAACGCAGCAATAGCACGTGAACACAGCAGTGGCAGCAGCTAGCGAGGCAGAGGCAGGAAGACCTGGCAGCAATGTGTTTGGTTGGTTGTAAGAAGGACGAGGTGTTAATGTATCATTGATGCTCGAGTTGACTGCCTGAACTAGCTCGCAGGCTTCGCCCCATTTCATGGACGCGGGAAGAGGGGGTGCTGAGGGGGCTGCAGCATCCCCATATACGAGGCTCCACTAGCACCCTCACCCCCAAACGCGGCGCACCTACAGTGTAAGTGCGCCACAGTTTCTCCGCTGCGTTTGCCTTTCCAATATTTAACTCGGTATTGTTTCTGGTTATTTATCTCTAATGAATAACTCAACTGATCACCAGCAGAGGGCGGTGTCGGTCCATTCATTACAAACAAAAAGTCTCTACCTGTGAACCAACGCTCAACAATAACAGAGTTCAGAGGTCACCTGTTGTCCTTTTTAAAGTGTTTTTCTGGCATTCAAGTGTTTTTATCCCACCCACACACTTTAATTACAATTCTGAATTGTTTCTCTCTTTGTTGTGGGTTCAGGGAGTTCCATCTAGTGTTAAATATTATAATATCTTCATGCACTATTAACTCTATTAAGCTCTTGGTCAAAATGTACCTGTATTTTCAAGTTAACGTGTTTAAAGCTTACTTTTCTGCATTTACTGTATTATTCATACCAGCACGTTTTCAAATAAAATTAAAACTCAAGTGAAATGAAAGTTCTCTGACCCTCTGCTGGAGCCGGTCCTCTGCAGATCCCCGGACTCTCGGATCAGACTGCCCTTACAGCAGATGACCCGCAGCTTGTTCTGGTACGCGGAGGCCAGGTAGATGGCCCCCGAGGAGATAGCGGGGCCCAGGTAGCGCGGGTTAGGGACGTCCAGGTGAGCCAGGACTGTGGGACTGGAGGTGGAGACAGAGAGGTGGGGAGTAAAGAGGTGCAAGAAGGACGTATTTATGTATGACGGTAGAACGTTTAGTAGCTACTTCCACAAAAAGACAATGGGATTTATATATGTACATTTCTCTCAACGTTTATCATACTTACAGGTTTAGTTCAGCAGGATAATCTCCACATATTAACACCACTTTATGATTTCTGAAGTAAAAAGCTAATGTTGGCTATAA
>CADEHL010001367.1:0-206189 GCA_902827135.1 Harpagifer antarcticus
GTGTGTGTATCTGTGTGTGTTGGTGTGTATGTGTGTGTATGTGTGTATCTGTGTGTGTGTATCTGTGTGTGGTGTGTATATGTGTGTGTATCTGTGTGTGTGTGTGTGTATGTGTGTATGTGTGTGTATGTGTGTATCTGTGTGTGTATCTGTGTGTGTGTGTGTGTATGTGTGTATCTGTGTGTGTGTATCTGTGTGTATGTGTGTATCTGTGTGCGTGTGTGTGTGTGAGAGAGTGTGTATGTGTGTATCTGTATGTGTGTATCTGTGTGTGTGGGTGTGTGAGTGTGTATCTGTGTGTGTGTGGGTGTGTGTGTGTGTGTGTGTATCTGTGTGTGTGTGTGTGTGTGTATCTGTGTGTGTGTGGGTGTGTGTGTATGTGTGTGAGTGTGTGTGTGTGTGTGAGATGCAGGTGTTTAGTGCTATGAGTCAAAACATATGGCTTATTGTATTATATTTCCCTTTCAAAGAGTCTATCGTTTGCTTTCTCTAAACTCACATTGTTTGCCTCTAATGACTTCTAACCTTCATGGTGGTTTGGTGAACGACTGATCTTAATATGTTTATATGTGAGCAAGAAAAGGGCCACTCGTCTCCTCTGGTTGAGACATACGAGTGCTGTCGTTACAGAAGGGGTTGTGTTGTTCGAGCGGATGCTGTTTCCTTTCTGACTCTTTGAAGTTGTCACAAACGAGCTGAGGACCAAAATGCAGAACACGGGAAACCAGAGATAGTCGGTAACCAGCTTTATTGAAGGCAATCGGCTGGTAGGAGACAACACGGCAGATAGGAGGCAAAGGGCTGGTCGGGGACAGGCGAGGGTTCCAGGAGACAGCAGGACGGGAGACGCAGGTACAGAACGGGTCAGGGAGCAGGCGAGGCAGGCTGGTCGGGGACAGGCGAGGGTTCCAGGAGACAGCAGGACGGGAGTCGCAGGTACAGAACGGGTCAGGGAGCAGGCGAGGCAGGCTGGTCGGGGACAGGCGAGGGTTCCTGGAGACAGCAGGACGGGAGTCGCAGGTACAGAACGGGTCAGGGAGCAGGCGAGGCAGGCTGGTCGGGGACAGGCGAGGGTTCCAGGAGACAGCAGGACGGGAGTCGCAGGTACAGACCGGGTCAGGGAGCAGGCGAGGCAGGCTGGAACTGTGGCACGCTACACTGTAGGTGCGCCGTGTTTCTCATGCTCCCTAAATGTTTCCTCTGCCTTTCGCCAGTTGTTAAACTCTGCTTTCACAAAACTCCCATCCCTGATCGAGGGTGTTTCTCAATCGCGAGTACGCTCGCTTGGTAGCACATGTCTGCCGAGCGTCTTGCTTCAGAAGCGAGGCAAGAATCCTTCCTGGCATTCGGAAAACGAAGAGTAGAACAGGCTAGCAAGTGTGCAGATGTGCGTCATATGAGAGGCCCCGCCTTACATTTTCCGCCACAGATTTGGGGAAATTGGTCCGTGCGCAAAGCATTGTGGGGATTTTAAGACCGCGGAGTCTCCACATGAAATACGCCGGGCTCGGTAGATTTCCAAGTATGCTGGACATTGGAACAGTACACTCGATGACGTAGTATGCTTGACTTAGTGGCTCTGGAGCAGCTTTACTCGAGATTGAGAAACAGCCCTTGTCTGCACTGACGAGCTTCTTTTCTACAGCAGAGCAACAGAAGAAGCACACCGCATTATCACTTTCTCTAATAGAGACTGCTTTCACTAACATGCTAACTCAAAAATAGTAACTCAAAATAAAACGTTTCTATTGATTTGTTTTGTGAACTCTTTGGCGTTGCAGTTACAACTCTCCGCCAGCAGATGGGGGTGCTGCAGCCCCCTCAGCACCCCCCCTTCCCGCGTCCATGCTTTCACCAGAGTATTTTTAAACACAAATATCTGTACTTATACTTGAGTAAAGAATGTGTGTACTTATACTTGAGTAAAGGATGTGTGTACTTATACTCGAGTAAAGGATGTGTGTACTTATACTTGAGTAAAGGATGTGTGTACTTTTGCCATCTCTGATAATTGTCTTTTGATATTTCTCTCCTCAGGCTTTCAACCATCAATCATGTTTTTCAACTCTTCCTCCAACGCCTCCCTGATTTCCCCTCAACCCTGTATCTCAAACCCCAACGCCTACCCTTTCATCTTCTCCTGCTCCGAAAATCTCTTGAGCTCCGCCATCCTCGCCTCCTTCACCGTCACCAACCTCCTCTTCCTCCTGCCCATCTACATCCTCATCTTCTGGATCGGTTTCCGACGATGGTGGCGCCAACGCTCCGTTTCCTGCGGAATAACGAGCCATTCGGACGCCATCACGTACAACATGGTGACCTTAGAAATCGTTGCTGTTTTGGGATTGACCCTCTTCTGCATCGGCATGTTTTCCTGCAGTGTGGGGATGATGACGGCTGGGTATTATATTCTTTCCTTAACTTACCCCGGACTATGTTTCCTGCACTGTATGACTTGCATAGAGCATTATCTGGCTGTCGTTCACCCCGTCACCTACCTGGGCTCGAAGCAGGCGGGCGGTATCCGGATCAGGAACACAGCCATCGGTTTAGTTTGGATTATGTGCTTCGGTGAAGCAGTTATGACAGTTTTAAGATTCCCGGATTTCCCCATCTTCGTTGTTTTAGCCATCGTAGCCCTATGCGTATCCGTCGTTTCTTTCTGCTGCATCTCCGCACTCCGTGTTCTGATTGGACTCGGGAAAGTGGGCGGGGACAGGGAACAGATTGACCAATCAAAGCAGAGGGCTTTCTTTACCATCTGCGCCATATTGGTTACACTGATGATGAGGTTTACTGGTTTATTGGTTAGCAATTTCCTGCTGGGCGAAGGAACAGAGATACATAAATGTCCGTTGCTTATGTCCGGGTTCTGGCCCTGTCTGCCAAGCAGTCTCATTCTACCTCTTCTATTTCTACACAGAGCGGGAACGCTAGCATGTTTAAGCCCCAACAGGAATCAACAGTGAAAGCTAGATTTAGATAACAGAATAGAAGTGAGAGTGAGTCAGCTATTAGTTGAGATAACCTGTGAAAACGTGACTTGTAGTAGAAGTAATAATAATAATAATACATTTATATAGCGCTTCTCATCTGCCAAGACAAATCTCGTAGGAAGGACAGTGTTGGGCCACTTCTAGGACATTGGAGGTTATTGCTCAGGGTTTTAGGAAACTACTAGATCAGTACACACACAGTGAAGCTAAATGAGAATCTTAATGGGACTATACTCTGTCTTCTGGGTCTTGAGCTTGATTAATCCGATGTCTCCGCTGAGGATTAGATTCACAAAAAGTTCTTGAAACTCTTGGAAACTCAAGGTTTTGTCTGAAAGTTCTTGAAACTCTTGGAAACTCAAGGTTTTGTCTGAAAGTTCTTGAAACTCTTGGAAACTCAAGGTTTTGTCTGAAAGTTCTTGAAACTCTTGGAAACTCAAGGCTTTGTCTGAAAGTTCTTGAAACTCTTGGAAACTCAAGGCTTTGTCTGAAAGTTCTTGTCTTGTCTTGAATCAGGATCTTTCTTTGGAAATCATGACCAGTAAACTTCCTTCTCAAACTGTATGTTAGCCAAGTTACTGCCAAGACATAAGAGGTTATTGCTCAGGCTTCCTTGACAGTAAGGGGTTGTAGGATATTGCTCAGGCTTAAAGGGTTTTAGGATACTACTAGATCAGTACACAAACAGTGAACTTAAAGGTCACCTATTATGCAAAATCCACTTTTTTCTATGAATCCGATGTCTTTGCTGAGGTTTAGATTCACAAAAAGTTCTTAAAACTCCTGTGGGTTTAAACTTTAGAAACTCAAGGCTTTGTCTGAAAGTTCTTGTCTTGTGGATCAGGATATTTCTTTGGAAACCAGGACCAGAAAAGGTCCTTTATCAATCAATAAATCCATCACATTTATTTACAAAGTACATTTAAAAACAACCCACGCTGACCAAAGTGCTGTAGAACAGAGCAGCTGACACGACCTTTAGATAAATAGATAAGGATCAACGACATAAACATACATACAGAAAGGTCATATGCACAACAAACATAGGCCCAGGCACAACCAGACAGATATGGAGTCAAACGCTAGAGAGTCAAAGTGTGTTTTTAACCTGGATTTAAAGCAGTCAATGGAGGGGGTCGATCTGATGGGGAGGGGGATGCTGTTCTACAGTCTTGGGGCTGCAATAGAAAAGGCTCGGTCGCCCCTGAGTTCACGTTTGGAGCGTGGGACAACCAGGAGCCCCAGGTTAGCCGACCTGAGGGTCCTGGAGCTAGAATATGGGATAAGGAGGTCTGCAACATAGGAGGGGCCCTGCCCATTCAGGGCTTTACACACAAATAAGAGAAGTTTAAAGTCAATTGGGAGCCGTACTGGCATCCAGTGGAGAGAGGCCAGAATGGGGGTAATATGGACCCTCTTCCGGCTGTCTGTGAGGAGCCTAGCTGCGGCGTTCTGGACCCGTTGCAGGCGGGACAGGGATGACTGACAGGTCCCAGTATACAGGGAGTTGCAGTAGTCTAAGCGGGATGAAATGAAGGCATGGATGACTTTCGCTAGATCTTTAGAAAACGGAAACGGCTTGATTTTGGCGATGGTTCGAAGCTGGAAAAAACTGGCTTTAACTACTGCATTGACCTGTTAGTCAAACTTTAAGGCAGAGTCCAATATAACACCAAGGTTTTTGACATGGGGTTTGACAAGGGCGGACAGGTTGCCAAGACTGTTAGTAAATGCTTTGAGGGATTTCAAGGCAGTTCATGGGGTTCTTAATATTGGACTGGTCGTTTGTTTTAGGGGGAGATAGAGCTGTGTGTCACAGCCAACAACAGTGGAAGGACATGTTATATTTTTGCATGACTTAGTCGAGAGGAAGCATGTAAATAGAGAACAGAATAGGACCTAGGATGGAGCCTTGTGGGACACTGCAGGGGAGACTAGCCGGGAGGGGGGGGCTTCTGTTGTTGAGGTAAGATGTGAACCAGTCTAAGGCAGTGCCATCAACTCCACCGCGTAGTGGAGGCGGTGTAATAAGATGTCATGATCTGTATCGAACGCCGCGCTGAGGTCAAGAAGAATCAGGATGGCACAGTTACCAGAGTCAGCAGAGAGGAGCAGGTACACTTTCAACAAGGCAGACCCTGCTATGGTGGGGCCTAAAACCTGATTGGAATCTTTCCAAGATGTTATGTTGGTGGAGGTAGGGCTGCAGTTGACTGAGAATAACCTTTTCAAGAACCTTTGAAAGGAATGGAAGTTTAGATATAGGTCGGTAGTTTACTACGCAGGGTGGGGTCTACATTGGGTTTTTCAGGAGGGGCGTGACCACTGCATGCTTGAAGCAGGTTGGAATGGTACCAGTTGACAGAGAGCTGTTAGATATGGAGAGGATGCTGGGGCCACTAGAGTCAAAGACATCCTTCAGAAGGGCAGTGGGGACACAGTCAAGAGGGCAGGTTGAAGGTTTCATGGTGGAAACAATCTGTGTAAGGGAGGGTAGTGTAATGGGTTGAAAGCAGTTCAGTTTGGAGGAACAGACTAGCGAGACGGCTAGGTCACAGGTGGGGGGCTGATGTTCATTCTAATATCCTCAACTTTGCTAGTGAAGAAATAAAATAATTCTTCACAGCAGGAGACATGTCTGAGCTGGTACTGGGGGCGGGCCGATGATAGAGTTAATGGTACTGATTAACACCTTGGGAGTTGTTTGAAATTAGGTTGGAAAAGTATTTTACCCTCGCAGCAAGAAGTGGAGCGAGCTCATCAGTTGTAAGCCAGGTTTCCGTCACCATCAGGAAATCCAATCCACGGGCTGTAAACAAGTCATGGAGGATCAATGTTTTTTATATGGATCTCGTGTTGATCAGCGCCATTTTGACTGAGATATCAATATAATCAGACAACGGCTCGCACGCCAGAAGGCGGAGATTTTGGAAGACTACACGGCCACGTTTCACAGAGAGCCCCGCGGGATGCAGTGGCCCGGTGACCATGTCCGTGTCTGGGACAGTCGGCCTGAGAAAGGCATACCTCGTCTCGATGGAGCGCCGTGGAATGGAGCAGCACAGCCGACCAGGTCCAGCATCGTCGGGCCGGGAAGAGTAGGCCGGTGCCGAGCGACAGTGGACTGGATTCCTCAACTTAACCGAGGCGCCTGCACGCTTACTCCGCCTCCTAGCTCGTTTGCTACGGTGATAGCCGGAGGGCCGAGCCCATACATCTTCAGGTGGTTGAGAGAATAGAGAGCGGTGAAAGAATCTTTGACCGGCATCCCGGGAGTATAACTCCACGACAGAGGCTTGTATATTCAGAAGTGTTTGACGATCGTAGGTGATAGTGGCTTGCACATCATACGTACACAGAGACACAATCAGAGACAAACAGGAGCGGCAACGAGCAGCCAAACACAGCGGCGCCGTCGCCTTCTTTTTGATGAGGAGGCAGAATAACGCATTGAGCTAAGTTACTGGCAAGACATTAGAGGATATTGGAAATCAATGGGTTTCTGAGTGTGTTTGTGGTTGTTAGCCTGAGGTCTGGGGTTAACAAACATGTTCTAGTCAAGGTTTCCTCCAAGATTCTGAACTGGTCTTCAGACTTCCTGTCCCTGCACAGAAATGGACCCAAATGTCCAGAGGAATACCAGCAAGGACCAACTTGCATCACAACACAGGTGATAAGACTTTCTTTATAGACTTTCTTTCTTCTTTGTAAAGACTGTAATAAAGACATCTAGAAGGTTCTTTGCTCATCTGTGATTATAAAAGTGTCGCAGAACAGATGGATAGTTGAACATGTATTGTGACAAAGTGACAGCGTTTATAATGTGCTAAGGTGTGTGTGTTGTTTTGGGATGTCCACCCATGTGAGGAACCAGCATCAGCTGTTTCTGTAGATCTATCATGGATGCGGTTCTAGACACAGACTTATTGTTGGTTTTGTAAAATGCAAATAACTCCCAGTTCTATGTTCCTCCGTGTAATCCAGTCACACCTCCTCTAACTTTATATCTTTAAAGCAGACAGCTGTGTTCTGCAGTCAGCGGTGGAAACAGGAAACAGAGCAGAAACACCATGATGTAAGTCCCAATTGTTATTGGCATGGTATTCATTGGTATAGTCTTTGTTTACTGGTTTTCACCCGTTATGTTACCTTCTGCCTTCACCAAAGAGTTACTAATGAACAACGTGTCACGGTTGAGTGAAGGAAGCAGGACCCAAGCGCAGATAACTCTGATAAACCTTTATTTCAAGGCTAAGGGAATGAAGACAGACAAAAACAGAACACTCACCGGTGAATTCCGTCACCAACAAAAGAAGCACTGACACTGAACACAGCACGAGACAAGACTAAATACAGGGAGGGATAATTACAAGACACAGGTGAACACAATCGGCTAACGAGACACAGGTGAGGAGGGAGGAGAAAAACACAAGAGCCACAGGTGAACACAATTAGCTAACGAGACACAGGTGAGGAGGGAGGAGAACACACAGGGACACTAACGACAGGAGGAAAACATGACAGAGAACAGTGAAAACACCCAAACCTAGACAGAACTGTGACACAACGGGTTGGTCTGGTCATGCTGTGGTCTTTGGTCACCAGTGGAATATATTGTACTCTCCAGCACATACGAGTTAGGTGGAGTTGTTCATGTTTAGACCTCGTTGTGGCTTGGCCAAATAACTACATTATGGGCTCTAACAAGTAAGAGGATTGGGCTTTTATCCTAAATCTCTCTTGTCTCGATATGTGTTCCAAGATTTAAAACACTCTGAGATTTGAGCACAGTTAACCCCCTTTAAATCTAAATAAAGACACCGGCTCTGTTTGGTCGCAAATGTAAGAGCTTCAAGTCATGGATTCAAAAGTATTAATACCAACAATGTAAGAGAAGTTTGAAGATGTTTAAGTTAAGTAAAGATGGGAGTTGTTAATGGGATGCAAAACCAGAGAAAAGATGATTGATGTTTTTAGATTTTCATGTTGAGCTGAAGGCTCGAAATCCTAGTTTTGCATAAAGTGAATTTCTGAGGCAAATGCATTCAAATGAGAAAGCTATGAACATCAGACTTGGTGCATGACGCCCTGTGAAGCATCTCTTTTGCTGCCCACCCAACAGTTGCATGTCCATATTTTGACTCCCTTTCTTCTCTCCAGGCGATGAACTCATCCTCCGTCAACGCGACCCTCCCCTCCCCCAGCCTTTCCGTTCACACAGCATGCTCTGACTCCTTGGGCAGTTTGATCATCTTTGAAACACCTTTATCAACGTCCTCTTCCTCCTCCCTCTCTTCTTCTTCGTCCTCTACTTCGGTTTCCAACGGCGGAGGAAGGCAACGAGCCACTCGGACTTCTTCACCTACCACACGATGCTCCTGGAGGTCGTGGCTGCTTTCGGAGTTTTGGTCTACGGCTTGGCTTCGATCACCAGAAGCATCTCGGCCTTAAAGGTCGGGGTGTTTTCAACGTGCACTATTCTCCCCGGACAGGCGGCTTTCCGCCTCCTGACGTGCATTGAACACTGCCTGGCCGTCGTTCCCCCGTCACCTACGTGCGCCTCCGGGAAAAAGGAGGCGTCCGGATCAGGGACGTCAGCATCTTGTGTTCCTGCCGTGCTTCGGATGGATAGGGATGACAGAATACTGCACTAGTTTCCCCGGCGTCCCGATAATGTGCGTGACGGGCGTCTCTGCACTCGGGGCGTGTTTCTGCTGCCTTTCTGTTCTCCGTGTCCTGAAGAGTCCCGGCCCGGGGGAAAGGTCCCTGTTGACCAATCAAAGCGAAGGGCGTTCCACATCATCCTGGCCATTTTGGGAACTCTGTTGTCGAGGTGTGCGGGGCTTCTGTTTGGTAGTTGCGTGAGGATGCATGCTGTTCGATGCCGGCCATCTTCTGTCCCTGCCCAGCGGCTCAGTTCTGCCTCTGCTGTCTCTGCACTAGACAGGAAACTGGGCTGTTGTCGGCACAGCTCCGAGTCAGGATAGGGACTTTTTTCAGGATAGAGTGGTGCTTGGATGTTGTGTTTTTGTGTTTGACCCTGAACGCACCATCTCGCTGGTCCAATGGGATTTCTCCATGTGCAGAAAATAATCTCTGTGTCAGTCAAACGTTTATGACACTTACATGTTTTGTCTCCACATATTAACACCACTTTAAGATTGATAATTGATGTTTAGGGTCGTAGAACATACGTTAAAATCTCTTCACACCAAACACATTTTCAGAAAACCATTGAAGAGGGAACAGGAAGTGGTAAAACGCTGAGTCACCTCTGTGTTTCAGGACTCATTCCTGCAACACTAAATCAATTAAAAACACACTGACACGCCTACAATGTACCTTAAGACTTTCTCTACAGCAGGGCGAGGTTGTGGCTAGCTTCAAATATATAGATATGAGTTAATGTTGGAATAAACGATACAACAGCATGAATAAATCCCCTCTGAGGTCACATGGGAGGATATGTCCATCTGTGAAATGGGATTTGTATATTAGGGTTAGGGTTAGCATTTCTTTTTTGATTCTTATCTATGTTTACTTTAATATTAGGTATTCCGATTTTTCAGTTTGTTATATTGTATTACGGCCAGTAAAGGATATTGCATCTTCTTCCACAGCTAAAGTCCTAAAACACAACATATTGATTACTTTAGTTCATTCAACACTATTCCCTTCAGTCAGAGCATCCCGGTAATAGAAGGGATTGTTGGTGAATATATACAGAACATGTGGAATAACAACGAGTTACTATAATGTTAGATTAGAAGGAGAAAGATGTATAGTTTACCAACTGAATGGTTCCCATGAGGCCATAAGAGACAGCTTCGATGTCTTTCCCTCCAAACATTTCATTAATTTCCGATATTTAGTGCTTTATATTTATATTAAAAAAGGGTCTTGTATATTCATATTTTTCAGAGTTGTGTCTCCATATTTGATTTGCTATCTTTAAAAATGTTTGTATCACTGTTGCATGTAATCAATTGGAAACCATCACAAATACATATTATCTTTTCAAATACACTTGTATTGTCATTCCTGAGTTTCTCGTCTTGTATTATTTTCATTTATTAATAAATTATTGTGTTTGTTTTTTGTAAGTTCCTATATATTTAGGACTACACGTGTGGTGATGTTCCTTCTTGGATGATACACGAATAAAGCGCTGCAGGATCAAACGGCCTTTCCTCTTCCTCCATTATCTCTAAGTTCTATTTATTGTGTCTGACTATCGGCGGATGGACACTCGATTCCCTGCTCAGTGAGAAACCCGAACAAAGCGCGTGATGGGAACATGCACAGAACCCGCAGTGTGTTGGTGTATTCACATTCCTGCTGACCATTCATCGTCAAAGCGCTAGATTTCATTTCTTCCCCATTACCATTCGTCCGATCTCATAATCAATCAATCAATCAATGTTATTTATAGCCCAATATCACAAATGTTACATTTGTCTCAGTGGACTTCACAGTTTGTACAAAATATCAGTATGACAATACGACACCCTCTGTCCTTAGACCCTCTGTCCTTAGACCCTCACATCGTACAAGGAAACACTTCCAGAGAAACCCCACAGTTTAAAGGGAACATGGGAGAAACCTCAGGGAGAGCAACAGAGGAGGGATCCCTCTCCCAGGACGGACAGACGTGCAATAGATGCCGTGTGTAAATTGAAAAGATAATACATTTGCAACATAGGTAGTCCAAATGTTTGGAAATGCATGTGTGTATAATAGGAAGATGAATCCACGAGGATATCCATCCAGGACCTATGCTCCAGGACCACAGCCACGACTCAAGATCCAGGACCTATGATCCAGGACCACAGCCACGACTCAAGATCCAGGGCTCGCGATGCAGGACACAGGACCGCAGGATCATCCATGACTCCGGATCCCAGCGTATATAGACACCAGAAAGAAAGAGATGTGGGGAAGCTGGGTTAATCGGAACATGAGAGTACACAGAGTACAGACAGAGAGAAGGAAGAAGTAAGATGTCCCCCGACAAACTAAGCCTATATCAGCAAAACTAGGGGCTGAATCTAATCAGCCCTAACTATAAGCTTTATCAAAAAGGAAGGTCTTAAGCGCACTCTTAAAAACGGATAGGGTGTCTGCCGCCCGAACACAAACTGGAAGCTGATTCCACAAATGTGGAGCTTGATAAGAAAAGGCTCTGGCTCCCATTGTACTTTTAGAGACTCTAGGAACAACCAACAACCCTGCATTCTTGGAACGCAATGCCCTAGTAGGACAGTAGGGTATAATGAGTTCTTAAGGTAAGATGGCGCCTGCCCATTAAGGGCTTTGTAGGCGAGAAGAAGAATTTTAAATTATATCCTGTGTTCTATAGGGAGCCAGTGTAAGGCAGCCAGAACAGGAGTAATGTGGTCCCTTTTCCTAACTCTGGTTAGGACACGAGCTGCAGCATTTTGAATCAGCTGAAGCGACTTGACTGACTTCTTGGTACACCCTGATAATAAGGAGTTACAATAATCCAGCCTTGAAGTAACAAATGCATGGACTAGTTTCTCTGCATCGTTTTGAGGCAAGATATGCCTGATCTTTGCAATGTTACGTAGATGGAAGTAGGCGGTCCTTGAAATTGATTTTATGTGGGCGTTAAAGGATAAATTCTGATCAAATATAACACCAAGATTCCTTACAGTCTCACTGGAGGCCAAATTAATGCCATCCATAGTTAGTATATCTTTAGATCATTTGTTTCGTAGATTCTTCGGGCCAAGTACAATAACTTCAGTTTTGGTTGTGTTTAACATCAAAAAGTTTAAGGTCATCCACGTTTTTAAGTCCTTGAGGCAGTCTTGAATTGTATTTAGATGATTAATTTCATCAGGCTTGATTGATAAATATAGTTGAGTATCATCCGCATAACAATGAAAGTTTACAGAATGATTCCTTATAATATTGCCTAACGGAAGCATATATAATGTGAACAAAATAGGTCCGAGCACTGAGCCCTGTGGCACTCCATGACTAACTTTGGTTTGCGTGGAAGATTCATCGTTGACACGTACAACTGAGAGCGTTCAGATAGATAGGACCTAAACCAGCCTAAAGCAGTTCCCTTTATGCCAACTAATCACTAATCACTTATCAAACTATACTTCTAACTTCTGTTTTTGGGAAGCATTGGTTCAACTTTGGCAATATTTCTGATTTGTTTAAAAACACATCAATGGCTCTTTGTAGTTTAAAGAGGTAAGGCATTTGATACTTACAACTAGGAATAAGTAAAGTAGTCAGAGTGTGTTGTCCCACTAGCATAGCGTGAGACAACACATTGTGATCTCCAGATTCTACACCTAGAATCAACAAAATGTGTCCAACACTTTGCTTTATGAGAAATATCCTAAAAACACATGCCTCCCAATTGTTGGCACGATTAATGCTAAACTAAGAAAGTGGAAACGTGACGCTAACCATGCACCTGTTATTGAATTTCATTTACAATTTACAACGCATACATTTTGTGTAATTGTCTAATCTGCTGATTTACTATCTATTGGATTAAAAATCATGTGTTTAGCGTAGCTTAGCATCACACGAAGCATGTGTAAACCACTGGATAGCATCTGCATAGCAAAGGTTTTTCAGTTTTGCTGCAAACCAAATGTACAACCTTTGATCAGACTTACAACACAATGAATTATACAAGTTTAATATTTGGGGGTTTATTTTCCAACACATAGAAATAGCTGGCTCTATGCCTTACACAGATAACACAATAGCTGAATACATTTAGAGTACTTTGTTTATACATTCAGAAAGAGGCAAAGGAATGATCCCATTTAAATATCATTAGCTCTGATGGTACTGCATGTGAGGCCGCTGTGGTGTTGACATTCAATGATCCATCCCTCTATTAAAGTCGATGCTGGACGGGATTCAAATGTGCTGTGAGCTAGAACCGCTGCTCAGTCAAATCAGACAGTTTAATGTGACCCAGAACACCTGCGTGTCCTCGCTGTCTTCAGGTGAGACAAAAAGACAATAGAGCATTGCTGTTTGAGGACCAAGAAAAGAAAACACTTCGTACACAGGGAGTATAAAACTAGTTTCTATATTTTAAAGTTACATGAAGTTTCACAATTCTTAAGTAATAGCCCACGGATAGGTCTACATACTACATTACCCATGAGCCTCAGCTGAGTCAATTCTGGGAGAAGAGCACTTGCACAACTTAATAAGCAAATATAAACAGGTGAATAGAAACTCCCAAAATCAACTTTTACTACAGAACTGTAACTACTCACCACACCTTTGAAGGTTCCAATTGAATGCAGACAAAAGGGATTTATTCCACTAAGAGATAAGTATGCACTAACTAAGGTTACTTTTTCCTAGAAGGCTGTTTGCTTTACTTCTCAAGTGCCTCAGTGTTGGCAGCCTGGTAGTTTCCCCGCTCTCTGCAGGAACAGCAGAGGTAACACCAGACTGCTGGGAACAGTGAACCAGAATGCAGACCATATCATTGCCTCTTCACAGTCACCCAGCACTGACGACATATACAACGAAGTGGAAACCAAATTGCTCAGGAACCTCAAAAACAGGGCAGCCATGATGGCCATGATGGTGTAGAAAGCCCTCTGCTTTGATTGGTCGACCCGCTCCCTGTTCCCACCCCCTTCCCCCGGCCCTGGGCGAATCAGAACAAAGAGAACTGAAATGCTGCAGAAACAGACGACAATCAAGGAGAAGACCAAATATCCAAATGTTATAATGATCAAGGCAATACGTATATTACCCAAACCTGTTGATACGAAGGAAAAAACAACCAGACACACCCAATGCTGATGTTCCTGATCCTGACCCCACCCCCCCGCCTCAGCCTCAGGTAGGTGACGGGGTGAACAACAGCCAGGTAGCGCTCCACACAGGTGAGCAGGTGAAACAGAGCCTGTCCGGGTGAGATGACAGAAAAGACAATACTCCCCACGGTAGCAAAAATTGTGTGATTTGAGTATAAGCCATAGCAGTAGACGGTGTCCCCCACAAATCCAATTAACTCCAGGGCGACCATGTGAAAGGTGAAGACGTCGGTGTGGCTCGTTGTTGCTGCAGAGCCTCGTTTCCTCCATCGTTGGAAGCCAGTGTAGAGGACAAAGATGAAGAGAGGGACGAGGAGGATGAAGACGACGTAGAGGGCTGTGAAGACGAGGATGGGGTTTGGGCAATCAGCCGGATGGAGGGTGGAGTTGGAGGAGGAATTGGCTGCCATTCTATTAGAACCGAGGACAAAGAGAAGAATGTTAGTTAATATATGATTCAGGATATGAGAAATGGCATTTGGCTTTCAGGACCATTGAAAGCATGAAAACATTTACATGTAGGCAGTTTGGGGTTCTATATCTTTACCAATTTGCAATTTGGGGCTAATTCTCCAATCATATTTGGAATTTGGGGTTGAGTATCCTGACCAATGTGCAAGTTGGGGTTCAGTATCTTGACCAGTTTGCATGGCCCTTAAATTGAGTAGTCTGTTTAGGTTCTTATATTCTCCAAATCAGTGTTGGTGGTAAATACAGCCGATAAAACAATACCTTTTGAAGTTCATGCTATATCTAGTCATGCTGTCAGCCGCTTGCCATGCAATGCATCCTGGTCATTTATAGCACGCATTGACTAGCTTTCATATCCCTGACCTCTCATAACCTGTTAGTTCTGTCAGATCAATAGTTTTACCTTGGATTGTCATCATTGGACGCATTCCTGCTGTGCTAAAGCATATAAAACGCTTTGCTGTCAAAATGGCTTATCACATATTGCCAGATGTTTGCTATAACATGATCTGACATTTTCCTGCATTGTTACGCTGTCTTCTACCTTTTCCTGCCCTTATGAAGTTACTGAACTTTGAAGGCAATATAATACCTATTTAACAATTCAAAGTTTACAACATTTAAATAAAACAATGTAATAAACAACGTTATTAAAAGTAGACCCACCTTGTAAGAGTTTTTGTTTCTGACCGTTCTTCTGCTGCGTCGCCGAGTCTTTGACTGCCTTTCACTGCTTTGTGATCCGGGCATATCCTATGTGTGTGTTGTGTGTGTGTGTGTGTGTGTGTGTGTGTGTGTGTGTGTGTGTGTACAGTACATGCTCATTGTGAAATGTGACAGCATGACGGACGGTAGCAGACATTTGCATGTATCACAACAGACGTCGCACTTTGCCGATCAATCAAGGTAGGCAAATGTTGTTAATGCGTTGGAGTCCTCAGAAGGCGCCGGGTCCGTCCTAGTGTTTAAAGAGATAGTTCAACATGTTGGAAAAAGCAACTCCAAAGCTAGTTTGTTGGCACGCTTTATTTATGTTTTTTTAACAAAACTTGTACAAAAACAAAATGTCAATTGTTAGACATTGGCTTTGTAACCTCAACCCAGACCACCTGCATGTCCTCGGAGTCTTCAGGTGTGTGGACGCTGTTTCAAACACAACCCTTTTGAAGTTTGGAAGAAGAGCATTGACAAAAAAAATAACATATTTTACAAAGAGCATAAAACCAAATGTTTATAAAACTTTAACCATTTTTACTTTTGTTTGCATTTTGAAGCAAAGCAGCAACAGGAGTATAAAAACACACAATCCAATTTGAACAACACAACCCTGACTACTCACACACCTTAGAAGGTTCCAATTGAATGCAGACAAAAGGGATTTATTCCACTAAGAGATAAGTATGCACTAACTAAGGTTACTTTTTCCTTGAAGGCTGTTTGCTTTACTTCTCAAAGTGCCTCAGTGTTTGCAGTCTGGTAGTTTCCCCGCTCTCTGCAAGGAACAGCAGAGGTAACACCAGACTGCTGGGAACAGTGAACCAGTATGCAGACCACAGCATTGCATTCTCTTCACAGTCACCCAGCACTGACGACATATACAACGAAGTGGAAACCAAATTGCTCAGGGAACCTCAAAAACAGGGCAGCCATGATGGCCATGATGGTGTAGAAAGCCCTCTGCTTTGATTGGTCGACCCGCTCCCTGTTCCACCCCCTTCCCCCGGCCCTGGGCGAATCAGAACAAAGAGAACTGAAATGCTGCAGAAACAGACGACAATCAAGGAGAAGACCAAATATCCAAATGTTATAATGATCAAGGCAATACGTATATTACCCAAACCTGTTGATACGAAGGAAAAACAACCAGACACACCCAATGCTGATGTTCCTGATCCTTGACCCCGCCCCCCCCGCCTCAGCCTCAGGTAGGTGACGAGGTGAACACAGCCAGGTAGCGCTCCACATAGGTGAGCAGGTGAAACAGAGCCTGTCCGGGTGAGACGACCGAAAAGACATTAATCCCCACATTAGCTAAAAATGTGTGATTTGAGAAGAAGCCATAGCAGTAGACGGTGTCCCACACAACTCCAATTAACTCCAGGGCGACCATGTGAAAGGTGAAGACGTCGGTGTGGCTCGTTGTTGCTGCAGAGCCTCGTTTCCTCCATCGTTGGAAGCCAGTGTAGAGGACGAAGATGAAGAGAGGGACGAGGAGGATGTAGACGACGTAGAGGAGGCTGTGAAGATGAAAATGGGGTTTGGGCAATCAGCCGGATGGAGGGTGGAGTTGGAGGAGGAATTGGCTGCCATGTCTATTAGAACCGAGGACAAAGAGAAGAATGTTAGTTTCATTTATGATGCAGGATATGAGAAATGGCATATGGCTTTACAGTAACACAAGTTAACATTCATCCGTTTACATGTTGGCACTTTGGGGTTCTGTACTTCAACCAGATTGCAATTTGGGGTCCAGTATCTTTACCCAACCTTAAACCTGACCAGAACATATTTATAACAAGACCCCCTCACAACTCTAGATTACTTATTCCCAACTTACTTTCCCATTATTATTGTACATATTCCCGTTGTCTTCTCTGAAGAACCAGCACCTTACCGTGGTAGAGAGGTGTGTGTGCCCTGATGAACCTGGGGGCTGTGTTGTCTGGAACCTTGTGTTCCTGGTAGGGTCTCCATGGCAAATTGGTCTCAGGCAAGGGGCCAGACTAAGATTGGTTCAAAAGACCTCATGAAAGAAAAAACAAGAAGGAGGAAACTCGGCCCGGAGGAAGCCCGGGGTCCCTTTCTGGAGCCAGGCCAGAAGGAGGAATCGTCGGCGAGCGTTTGGTGGCCGGACTTGCCACGGAGCCCGGCCAGGCCCAGCCCGAAAAGGCAACGTGGGCACACCTCTGCTTCTCCGTCCAGCGGGCCCACCACCTACAGGAAACAGCGATGGGGTCGGGTGGCGCTGCCAGAAGGGTGGCAGTGAAAGCAGAGGGTCTCGACGGACCAGACCCGGGCGACAGAAGCCTGGCTTTGGGGACGTGGAACGTCACCTCTCTGGGGGGGAAGGAGTCGGAGCTTGTGCGGGAGGTGGAGCGTTACCAGTTGGATCTGGTTGGGCTCGCCTCTAAGCACAGCGTCGGCTCTGGAACCTACTTCTGGATGATAGGGTTGGACTCTATTCTTCTCCGGAGTTGCTCAAGGTGTGAGGCGCCGGGCGGGTGTGGGGATACTCACAAGTCCCCGGTTGGGTGCTTCGTTGTTGGAGTTTACCCCAGTAGACGAGAGGGTCGCCTCCCTACGCCTGCGGGTTATGGGGGGGAAAGCTCTGACTGTTGTGTGTGCTTATGCACCCAACAGCAGTTCAGAGTATACGGCCTTCTTGGAGACCCTGGAAAGAGTCCTGTATGGGGCTCCTGAAGGGGACTCTTTAATCTTGCAGGGAGATTTTAAGGCACATGTGGGCAATGATGGAGACACTTGGAGGGGAGTGATTGGGAGGAACGGCCCCCCTGATCTGAACCGGAGTGGTGGTTTGTTACTGGACTTCTGTGCTAGTCATGGATTGGCCATAACAAACACCATGTTCGAACATAAGGATGCTCATAAGTGTACGTGGTACCAGAGCACCCTAGGCAGAAGGTCCATGATCTATTTCGTTATCGTATCATCGGACCTGAGGCCGTATGTTTTGGACACTCGGGTAAGAGAGGGACGGAGTTGTCAACTGGTCACCATCTGGTGGTGAGTTGGGTCGAGTGGCGGGGGAAGCCTCTGGATAGACCTGGTAGCCCAAACGTGTAGTTCGGGTGAACTGGGAACGTCTGGAGGAGGCCCTAGTTCAGGAGGCCTTCAACTCACACCTCCGGCGGAGCTTTTCGGGTATTCCTGTGGAGGTTCAAAGCCTCTATTGCCGAATCCGTGGCGGGGAACTGTGGTCTCAAGGTCCTAGGTGCCTCAAGCAGCGGTAACCCTCGAACCTCCTGGTGGACACCGGTGGTCAGGGAAGCCGTCCGACTGAAGAAGGAGGCCTTCAGGGATTTGTTATCCCGGGGGACTCCCGAGGCAGTTTCAAGGTACCGACAGGCCCAAAGGGCAAGCAGCCTCATCAAAGCAAAGCAGCGGGTGTGGGAGAAGTTCGGAGAAGACATGGAAAAAGGACTTTAGGGGCGGCACCAAAGTTGTTCTGGAAAACTGTCCGACACCTCAGGAGGGGTGAAGCAGGGAACCATCCAAGCTGTGTACAGTAAGGATGGGACGTTGTTGACCTCAACTGATGGAGTGTTAGGGCGTTGGAAGGAAACACTTTGAGGAACTCCTGAACCCGACAACTAACATAGAGGGTGGCCTCTATGTTAGAGGCAGAGCTGGAGTATGACGGGGGATCAACACCAATCTCCCGGGGGGAGGTCACTGAGGTTGTCAAACAACTCCACAGTGGCAAAGCCCCGGGGGTGGATGAGATCCGCCCAGAAATGCTGAAGGCTCTGGGTGTTGGAGGGACTGTCATGGTTGACACGTCTCATCAACATTGCGTGGAAGTCGGAAACAGAACCGAAGGAGTGGCAGACCGGGTGGTGGTTCCCCTTTTTAAAAAGGGGGATCAGAGGGTGTGGTGCCAATTACAGAGGCATCACGCTACTCAGCCTCCCCGGGAAAGTTTACTCTAAGGTACTCGAAAGGAGGGTCAGGCCGATTGTCGAACCTCAGATTGAGGAGGAACAATGCGGATTCCGTCCTGGTCGTGGAACGACGGATTCAGCTTTTTACTCTCGCAAGGATCCTGGAGGGGGCCTGGGAGTACGCTTATTCCGGTCTACATGTGTTTTGGTAGACTTGGAGAAAGCGTATGACCGGGTTCCCAGGGAGTTACTGTGGGAGGTGCTGCGGGAGTATGGGGTGAGGGGGTCTCTACTCAGGGCCATCCAATCTCTGTACTCCCAAAGCGAGAGCTGTGTCGGGTCCTCGGCAGTAAGTCGGAACCATTTCCGGTGGAGGGTTGGGCCTCCGCCAGGGCTGCGCTTTGTCACCATCCTGTTTGTAATATACATGGATCGGATTTCGAGGCGTAGTCATGGGGGAGGGGGTCTGCAGTTCGGTGGACTAAGGATTGCACCACGCTTTTTGCAGATGATGTGGTTCTATGCTTCATCGGTCTGCGACCTTCAGCACTCACTGGATCGGTTCGCAACCGAGTTGTGAAGCGGCTGGGATGAGGATCAGCACCTCCAAATCTGAAGGCCATGGTTCTCAGCAGGAAACCGATGGACTGTCCACTCCAAGTAGGGAATGAGTCCTTACCCCAAGTGAAGGAGTTCAGGTATCTCGGGGTCTTGTTCTCGAGTGAGGGGAACAATGGAGCGTGAGATGGGCCGGAGAATCGGAGCAGCGGGAGCGGTACTGCAGTCGCTTTACCGCACCGTTGTGACGAAAAGGGAGCTGAGCCAGAAGGCAAAGCTCTCTGTCTACCGGGCCATTTTCGTTCCTACCCTCACCTCTGGTCATGAAGGATGGGTCATGACCGAAAGAACGAGATCGCAGATACAAGCGGCCGAGATGGGTTTTCTCCGCAGGGCGGCTGGTGTCTCCTTAGGGATAAGGTGAGAAGTTCGGTCATCCGGGAGGGACTCGGAGTTGAGCCGCTCCTCCTTCGCGTCGAAAGGAGCCAGTTGAGGTGGTTCGGGCACCTAGTTAGGATGCCACCTGGGTGCCTCCCTAGGGAGGTGTTCCAGGCACGTCCAGCTGGGAAGAGACCAAGGGGTAGACCTAGGACCAGGTGGAGGGATTATATCTCTTCGCTGGCCTGGGAGCGCCTTGGGATCCCCAGTCAGAGCTGGTTGATGTCGCCAGGGAAAAGGAAGTTTGGGGCTCTCTGCTGGAACTGCTACCCCCCCGTGACCCGACCAAGGATAAGCGGAAGAAGATGGATGAATGGATGGTTTAATCTGCCCAGCAGTTTGGGGTTGCCATTGCCATTTCTACAAAGGTCAGGAAACTAAACATATAACTAAATGTTAAAATCTCTTCAGCTTGTGTTAAACACAGACCTTACTTCAGGATAACAACCAAAAACACTTTCAGGAAACCACTGACCTGCGGGACAGGAAGTGGTGAAATGCTGCCTCATTCCGTGGATATTTTCTTGAATGAAGCTTGACAAACCAACGTAAAGTAACAGAAGTAATTTAAAGATGTTTACCAACAGCTGGACTATAGCATTGGCCAAGTTATTTCAACCAAGTTAAATATTCATCTTAATCTGCTGATATCAAGGACACGTCGTGTTTTCATATGGAATTCTGTAAATACGCCAGACAACCAGACTATAAGGTATGCTTAAGACAATTATTGTGATTTACTAAACTTAAAACATTTAGAATGTTGAACTGATGATGGCGCTATTTATTATTCTTGAAAAACATGAATGTTGAGGTTCTTCCCAGCAAACCTTCATGGAGCACAGCGGACATTGCACGTGAAATTAGCATCTTATTCAAACAGTGGGGCTGCTGACTTCCTTCAAAGTAAGAAACACAGATTTGCCTTGTGTAACTTACCATGAAATGTGTCATAACCTATGCGTATGTTTTGCATCATGCAAAGAAACTTCACAGACCTTCGTTTACCTTAAACACTCAGACAAAAGAGCATTGAGCCGGCTTCGGATCAGTCGCAGGAGAAAGAAGGACAAGACCAAAGAAACCGCTTGGTGGGTGTTTTTCAATCAACAATGTTTTTAAAATTACCAGGATAAGTTTTACAATTGTTGTGTTTGTACACATCAAGGTCTGTGTTACTTCTTCAGGCTCTACATTGGTAGGAATGATCAATGTGAGTGAATGTTCAACATGACGTAATTCTCCCTGTGAGTACTACATAGTAAACGAAAAAGATGTCAACATATTGACAACTCATGCCTTACAGAGCTTTGTTGAATGATTGTTTGGTTAATAGGAATTATTTTGGATACATAATTGAATCTACTCTTTATTGATTATTGATTAACCTGTGTTGTTCTCCCTTCCTCTCCTTCTCCTCTTCAGGCCTCCATGTATACCAACATGTCTGTCAACTCCTCTTCCTTTGCTGATCTCTCCCCTCCTCCTAACTTCTTCTCGAACTCCTCTGACTTCAGCATTTGCTCGAATACCAAATCCTTCATCTACATCTTCTCAGCTTTCTCCCTCAACATCATCTTCCTCACGCCTCTGCTCATCTTCGTCCTGTACCTGGGATTCCAAAAGGCGAGGAAACCGCGCTCAAGTTCCATGGCTACAAGTCACTCTGACCACTTCACCTATCACTCCATCTTCATGTTGCTGATTGAATACAATGGGACTGCCCTCTACTTCATTGGCATATATGTCAATCACCTGGTGATGTTGGTTGCTGGGTTGTCACTCTGGAATTTCACCTATGCTGGACAGGCTCTGTTCCACCTGCTCACCTGTGTGGAGCGCTACCTGGCTGTTGTTCACCCCGTCACCTACCTGGGGCTGAGGCAGGGGGGCGGAGTCAGGATCAGGAACATCAGCATTGGATGTGTCTGGTTTCTGGGCTTAGTTTGGTTGGCTGTATTATTCTTAAGTGGCAAGGAGTTAGCTCGGATCTTGTACTATTGCATTACTTGTTTATCGTTAAGTGGCATCACTTTTTGTAGCGTTTCAGTTCTCTACGTTCTCAAGCGTCCCAGGCCGGGGGAAGGGGGCGGGAACAAGGAGCCGGTTGACCAATCAAAGCAGAGGGCTTTCTACACCATCATGGTCATAATGGGAGTGCTGTTGTTGAGGTTTGGTGTGAATGTCATTGTCAATATCATGAACACTGATTTGTGTGTGGTTTGATATCCAGTCTCTGGTCCGGTCTGCCCAGCAGTCTGGTTTTACCTCTGCTGTTTCTACACCGGGTAGGAAAACTACAATGCTGCAAACAAACACTGAATCAGGATGAGTGAAGGAATCAAGTTCTCATAATAGGATGGTAGGAGTCACAGGTAGATGTAGAGACATAATGTACTAGTTTGGAGTGAAACAATACACGTATAAAGTGGTGTCATCTGCATAAAACATTTACGATTTGTTTTCATTGTTATGCAGATATTAAAAGACTGAGACTAGAACCCTACGGCCCTCCATCACTGATGAGCCACAGGTAGAAGGAGAGAATACCTCGTAATCACTTGGGAACCATGCACATAAACAGTGGTGTCATCTGCATAAAAAACTATGTTGCAGTGATTCAGAAGAATGTTGTAATTCGTGTCTAACGTGAATAGCAAAGGATCAGAGATAGTACGTATAATATATGCACAGACTATAGTTTTAGGTTAACAGGAATATCAATAGTTCAGCGTGTAAATGATAACTAATAAAAGTACTAAATTATTTAAACTTGTCTTAGTAATTCCATCATTTCAATATTGTCAAATTATTTAATTAACCATATTAAAAGATTAGTAAATTGTGATAAATTCAGCTGTAAATAACGGGATTCTTAGAAGTTTATTTACATCATCATTGAAAAAGTTGTTTTTCAACAGTTGAGTAATTTCTTGCATTTAAATAACTGTTTAGATGTGTTCCAGTCAGGCTTTCGTCCAAAGCACAGCACTGAGACTGTTCTTGTAAAGGTCTTCAATGACATCCACTTAAACACAAACAGTGGCAGAACTTCAGTGTTAGTATTATGAGATCTCAGTGCTGCGTTTGACACTGTTGACCACAGTAAGGGGTTGTAGGATATTGCTCAGGCTTAAAGGGTTTTAGGATACTACTAGATCAGTACACAAACAGTGAACTTAAAGGTCACCTATTATGCAAAATCCACTTTTTTCTATGAATCCGATGTCTTTGCTGAGGTTTAGATTCACAAAAAGTTCTTAAAACTCCTGTGGGTTTAAACTTTAGAAACTCAAGGCTTTGTCTGAAAGTTCTTGTCTTGTGGATCAGGATATTTCTTTGGAAACCAGGACCAGAAAAGGTCCTTTATCAATCAATCAATCCATCACATTTATTTACAAAGTACATTTAAAAACAACCCACGCTGACCAAAGTGCTGTAGAACAGAGCAGCTGACACGACCTTTAGATAAATAGATAAGGATCAACGACATAAACATACATACAGAAAGGTCATATGCACAACAAACATAGGCCCAGGCACAACCAGACAGATATGGAGTCAAACGCTAGAGAGTCAAAGTGTGTTTTTAACCTGGATTTAAAGCAGTCAATGGAGGGGGTCGATCTGATGGGGAGGGGGATGCTGTTCTACAGTCTTGGGGCTGCAATAGAAAAGGCTCGGTCGCCCCTGAGTTCACGTTTGGAGCGTGGGACAACCAGGAGCCCCAGGTTAGCCGACCTGAGGGTCCTGGAGCTAGAATATGGGATAAGGAAGTCTGCAACATAGGAGGGGCCCTGCCCATTCAGGGCTTTACACACAAATAAGAGAAGTTTAAAGTCAATTGGGAGCCGTACTGGCAGCCAGTGGAGAGAGGCCAGAATGGGGGGAATATGGACGCTCTTCCGGCTGCCTGTGAGGAGCCTGGCTGCGGCGTTCTGGACCCGCTGCAGGCGGGACAGGGATGACTGACAGATCCCAGAATACAGGGAGTTGCACTTGTCTAAGCGGGATGAAATGAAGGCATGGATGACTTTCGCTAGATCTTTAGAAAACGGAAACGGCTTGATTTTGGCGATGGTTCGAAGCTGGAAAAAACTGGCTTTAACTACTGCATTGACCTGTTAGTCAAACTTAAGGCAGAGTCCAATATAACACCAAGGTTTTTGACATGGGGTTTGACAAGGGCGGACAGGTTGCCAAGACTGTTAGTAAATGCTTTGAGGGATTTCAAGGCAGTTCATGGGGTTCTTAATATTGGACTGGTCGTTTGTTTTTAGGGGGAGATAGAGCTGTGTGTCACAGCCAACAACAGTGGAAGGACATGTTATATTTTTGCATGACTTAGTCGAGAGGAAGCATGTAAATAGAGAACAGAATAGGACCTAGGATGGAGCCTTGTGGGACACTGCAGGGGAGACTAGCCGGGGGGGGCTTCTGTTGTTGAGGTAAGATGTGAACCAGTCTAAGGCAGTGCCATCAACTCCACCGCGTAGTGGAGGCGGTGTAATAAGATGTCATGATCTGTATCGAACGCCGCGCTGAGGTCAAGAAGAATCAGGATGGCACAGTACCAGAGTCAGCAGAGAGGAGCAGGTACAACTTTCAACAAGGCAGACCCTGCTATGGTGGGGCCTAAACCTGATTGGAATCTTTCCAAGATGTTATGTTGGTGGAGGTAGGGCTGCAGGTTGACTGAGAATAACCTTTTCAAGAACCTTTGAAAGGAATGGAAGTTTAGATATAGGTCGGTAGTTACTACGCAGGGTGGGGTCTACATTGGGTTTTTCAGGAGGGGCGTGACCACTGCATGCTTGAAGCAGGTTAGAACGGTACCAGTTGACAGAGAGCTGTTAGTTATGGAGAGGATGCTGGGGCCACGAGAGTCAAAGACATCCTTCAGAAGGGCAGTGGGGACACAGTCAAGAGGGCAGGTTGAAGGTTTCATGGTGGAAACAATCTGTGTAAGGAGGGTAGTGTAATGGGTTGAAAGCAGTTCAGTTTGGAGGAACAGACTAGCGAGACGGCTAGGTCACAGGTGGGGGGCTGATGTTCATTCTAATATCCTCAACTTTGCTAGTGAAGAAATAAAATAATTCTTCACAGCAGGAGACATGTCTGAGCTGGTACTGGGGGCGGGCCGATGATAGAGTTATGGTACTGATTAACACCTTGGGAGTTGTTTGAAATTAGGTTGGAAAAGTATTTTACCCTCGCAGCAAGAAGTGGAGCGAGCTCATCAGTTGTAAGCCAGGTTTCCGTCACCATCAGGAAATCCAATCCACGGGCTGTAAACAAGTCATGGAGGATCAATGTTTTTTATATGGATCTCGTGTTGATCAGCGCCATTTTGACTGAGATATCAATATAATCAGACAACGGCTCGCACGCCAGAAGGCGGAGATTTTGGAAGACTACACGGCCACGTTTCACAGAGAGCCCCGCGGGATGCAGTGGCCCGGTGACCATGTCCGTGTCTGGGACAGTCGGCCTGAGAAAGGCATACCTCGTCTCGATGGAGCGCCGTGGAATGGAGCAGCACAGCCGACCAGGTCCAGCATCGTCGGGCCGGGAAGAGTAGGCCGGTGCCGAGCGACAGTGGACTGGATTCCTCAACTTAACCGAGGCGCCTGCACGCTTACTCCGCCTCCTAGCTCGTTTGCTACGGTGATAGCCGGAGGGCCGAGCCCATACATCTTCAGGTGGTTGAGAGAATAGAGAGCGGTGAAAGAATCTTTGACCGGCATCCCGGGAGTATAACTCCACGACAGAGGCTTGTATATTCAGAAGTGTTTGACGATCGTAGGTGATAGTGGCTTGCACATCATACGTACACAGAGACACAATCAGAGACAAACAGGAGCGGCAACGAGCAGCCAAACACAGCGGCGCCGTCGCCTTCTTTTTGATGAGGAGGCAGAATAACGCATTGAGCTAAGTTACTGGCAAGACATTAGAGGATATTGGAAATCAATGGGTTTCTGAGTGTGTTTGTGGTTGTTAGCCTGAGGTCTGGGGTTAACAAACATGTTCTAGTCAAGGTTTCCTCCAAGATTCTGAACTGGTCTTCAGACTTCCTGTCCCTGCACAGAAATGGACCCAAATGTCCAGAGGAATACCAGCAAGGACCAACTTGCATCACAACACAGGTGATAAGACTTTCTTTATAGACTTTCTTTCTTAGACTGTAATAAAGACATCTAGAAGGTTCTTTGCTCATCTGTGATTATAAAAGTGTCGCAGAACAGATGGATAGTTGAACATGTATTGTGACAAAGTGACAGCGTTTATAATGTGCTAAGGTGTGTGTGTGTTGTTTTGGGATGTCCACCCATGTGAGGAACCAGCATCAGCTGTTTCTGTAGATCTATCATGGATGCGGTTCTAGACACAGACTTATTGTTGGTTTTGTAAAATGCAAATAACTCCCAGTTCTATGTTCCTCCGTGTAATCCAGTCACACCTCCTCTAACTTTATATCTTTAAAGCAGACAGCTGTGTTCTGCAGTCAGCGGTGGAAACAGGAAACAGAGCAGAAACACCATGATGTAAGTCCCAATTGTTATTGGCATGGTATTCATTGGTATAGTCTTTGTTTACTGGTTTTTCACCCGTTATGTTACCTTCTGCCTTCACCAAAGAGTTACTAATGAACAACGTGTCACGGTGAGTGAAGGGAAGCAGGACCCAAGCGCAGATAACTCTGATAAACCTTTATTTCAAGGCTAAGGGAATGAAGACAGACAAAAACAGAACACTCACCGGTGAATTCCGTCACCAACAAAGAAGCACTGACACTGAACACAGCACGAGACAAGACTAAATTACAGGGAGGGATAATTACAAGACCACCAGGTGAACACAATCGGCTAACGAGACACAGGTGAGGAGGGAGGAGAAAAACACAAGAGCCACAGGTGAACACAATTAGCTAACGAGACACAGGTGAGGAGGGAGGAGAACACACAGGGGACACTAACGACAGGAGGAAAACATGACAGAGAACAGTGAAAAACACCCAAACCTAGACAGAACTGTGACACAACGGGTTGGTCTGGTCATGCTGTGGTCTTGGTCACCAGTGGAATATATTGTACTCTCCAGCACATACGAGTTAGGTGGAGTTGTTCATGTTTAGACCTCGTTGTGGCTTGGCCAAATAACTACATTATGGGCTCTAACAAGTAAGAGGATTGGGCTTTTATCCTAAAATCTCTCTTGTCTCGATATGTGTTCCAAGATTTAAAACACTCTGAGATTTGAGCACAGTTAACCCCCTTTAAATCTAAATAAAGACACCGGCTCTGTTTGGTCGCAAATGTAAGAGCTTCAAGTCATGGATTCAAAGTATTAATACCAACAATGTAAGAGAAGTTTGAAGATGTTTAAGTTAAGTAAAGATGGAGTTGTTAATGGGATGCAAAACCAGAGAAAAGATGATTGATGTTTTTAGATTTTCATGTTGAGCTGAAGGCTCGAAATCCTAGTTTTGCATAAAGTGAATTTCTGAGGCAAATGCATTCAAATGAGAAAGCTATGAACATCAGACTTGGTGCATGACGCCCTGTGAAGCATCTCTTTTGCTGCCCACCCAACAGTTGCATGTCCATATTTTGACTCCCTTTCTTCTCTCCAGGCGATGAACTCATCCTCCGTCAACGCGACCCTCCCCTCCCCCAGCCTTTCCGTTTCACACAGCATGCTCTGACTCCTTGGGCAGTTTGATCATCTTGAAACACCTTTATCAACGTCCTCTTCCTCCTCCCTCTCTTCTTCTTCGTCCTCTACTTCGGTTTCCAACGGCGGAGGGAAGGCAACGAGCCACTCGGACTTCTTCACCTAACCACACGATGCTCCTGGAGGTCGTGGCTGCTTTCGGAGTTTTGGTCTACGGCTTGGCTTCGATCACCAGAAGCATCTCGGCCTTAAAGGTCGGGGTGTTTTCAACGTGCACTATTCTCCCCGGACAGGCGGCTTCCGCCTCCTGACGTGCATTGAACACTGCCTGGCCGTCGTTCCCCCGTCACCTACGTGCGCCTCGGGAAAAAGGAGGCGTCCGGATCAGGGACGTCAGCATCTTGTGTTCCTGCCGTGCTTCGGATGGATAGGGATGACAGAATACTGCACTAGTTTCCCCGGCGTCCCGATAATTGTGCGTGACGGGCGTCTCTGCACTCGGGGCGTGTTTCTGCTGCCTTTCTGTCTCCGTGTCCTGAAGAGTCCCGGCCCGGGGGAAAGGTCCCTGTTGACCAATCAAAGCGAAGGGCGTTCCACAATCATCCTGGCCATTTTGGGAACTCTGTTGTCGAGGTGTGCGGGGGCTTCTGTTTGGTAGTTGCGTGAGGATGCATGCTGTTCGATGCCGGCCATCTTCTGTCCCTGCCCAGCGGCTCAGTTCTGCCTCTGCTGTCCTCTGCACTAGACAGGAAACTGGGCTGTTGTCGGCACAGCTCCGAGTCAGGATAGGGACTTTTTTCAGGATAGTAGTGGTGCTTGGATGTTGTGTGTTTTTGTGTTTTGACCCTGAACGCACCATCTCGCTGGTCCAATGGGATTTCTCCATGTGCAGAAAATAATCTCGTGTCAGTCAAACGTTTTATGACACTTACATGTTTTGTCTCCACATATTAACACCACTTTAAGATTGATTAATTGATGTTTAGGGTCGTAGAACATACGTTTAAAATCTCTTCACACCAAACACATTTTCAGAAAACCATTGAAGAGGGAACAGGAAGTGGTAAAACGCTGAGTCACCTCTGTGTTTCAGGACTCATTCCTGCAACACTAAATCAATTAAAAACACACTGACACGCCTACAATGTACCTTAAGACTTTCTCTACAGCAGGGCGAGGTTGTGGCTAGCTTCAAATATATAGATATGAGGTTAATGTTGGAATAAACGATACAACAGCATGAATAAATCCCCTCTGAGGTCACATGGAGGATATGTCCATCTGTGAAATGGGATTTGTATATTAGGGTTAGGGTTAGCATTTCTTTTTTGATTCTTATCTATGTTTACTTTAATATTAGGTATTCCGATTTTTCAGTTTGTTATATTGTATTACGGCCAGTAAAGGATATTGCATCTTCTTCCACAGCTAAAGTCCTAAAACACAACATATTGATTACTTTAGTTCATTCAACACTATTCCCTTCAGTCAGAGCATCCCGGTAATAGAAGGGATTGTTGGTGAATATATACAGACATGTGGAATAACAACGAGTTACTATAATGTTAGATTAGAAGGAGAAAGATGTATAGTTTACCAACTGAATGGTTCCCATGAGGCCATAAGAGGACAGCTTCGATGTCTTTCCCTCCAAACATTTCATTAATTTCCGATATTTAGTGCTTTATATTTATATTAAAAAAGGGTCTTGTATATTCATATTTTTCAGAGTTGTGTGTCTCCATATTTGATTTGCTATCTTTAAAATGTTTGTATCACTGTTGCATGTAATCAATTGGAAACCATCACAAATACATATTATCTTTTCAAATACAACTTGTATTGTCATTCCTGAGTTTCTCGTCTTGTATTATTTTCATTTATTAATAAATTATTGTGTTTGTTTTTGTAAGTTCCTATATATTTAGGACTACACGTGTGGTGATGTTCCTTCTTGGATGATACACGAATAAAGCGCTGCAGGATCAAACGGCCTTTCCTCTTCCTCCATTATCTCTAAGTTCTATTTATTGTGTCTGACTATCGGCGGATGGACACTCGATTCCCTGCTCAGTGAGAAACCCGAACAAAGCGCGTGATGGGAACATGCACAGAACCCGCAGTGTGTTGGTGTATTCACATTCCTGCTGACCATTCATCGTCAAAGCGCTAGATTTCATTTCTTCCCCATTACCATTCGTCCGATCTCATAATCAATCAATCAATCAATGTTTATTTATAGCCCAATATCACAAATGTTACATTTGTCTCAGTGGACTTCACAGTTTGTACAAAATATCAGTATGACAATACGACACCCTCTGTCCTTAGACCCTCTGTCCTTAGACCCTCACATCGTACAAGGAAACACTTCCAGAGAAACCCCACAGTTTAAAGGGAACATGGGAGAAACCTCAGGGAGAGCAACAGAGGAGGGATCCCTCTCCCAGGACGGACAGACGTGCAATAGATGCCGTGTGTAAATTGAAAAGATAATACATTTGCAACATAGGTAGTCCAAATGTTTGGAAATGCATGTGTGTATAATAGGAAGATGAATCCACGAGGATATCCATCCAGGACCTATGCTCCAGGACCACAGCCACGACTCAAGATCCAGGACCTATGATCCAGGACCACAGCCACGACTCAAGATCCAGGGCTCGCGATGCAGGACACAGGACCGCAGGATCATCCATGACTCCGGATCCCAGCGTATATAGACACCAGAAAGAAAGAGATGTGGGGAAGCTGGGTTAATCGGAACATGAGAGTACACAGAGTACAGACAGAGAGAAGGAAGAAGTAAGATGTCCCCCGACAAACTAAGCCTATATCAGCAAAACTAGGGGCTGAATCTAATCAGCCCTAACTATAAGCTTTATCAAAAAGGAAGGTCTTAAGCGCACTCTTAAAAACGGATAGGGTGTCTGCCGCCCGAACACAAACTGGAAGCTGATTCCACAAATGTGGAGCTTGATAAGAAAAGGCTCTGGCTCCCATTGTACTTTTAGAGACTCTAGGAACAACCAACAACCCTGCATTCTTGGAACGCAATGCCCTAGTAGGACAGTAGGGTATAATGAGTTCTTTAAGGTAAGATGGCGCCTGCCCATTAAGGGCTTTGTAGGCGAGAAGAAGAATTTTAAATTATATCCTGTGTTCTATAGGGAGCCAGTGTAAGGCAGCCAGAACAGGAGTAATGTGGTCCCTTTTCCTAACTCTGGTTAGGACACGAGCTGCAGCATTTTGAATCAGCTGAAGCGACTTGACTGACTTCTTGGTACACCCTGATAATAAGGAGTTACAATAATCCAGCCTTGAAGTAACAAATGCATGGACTAGTTTCTCTGCATCGTTTTGAGGCAAGATATGCCTGATCTTTGCAATGTTACGTAGATGGAAGTAGGCGGTCCTTGAAATTGATTTTATGTGGGCGTTAAAGGATAAATTCTGATCAAATATAACACCAAGATTCCTTACAGTCTCACTGGAGGCCAAATTAATGCCATCCATAGTTAGTATATCTTTAGATCATTTGTTTCGTAGATTCTTCGGGCCAAGTACAATAACTTCAGTTTTGGTTGTGTTTAACATCAAAAGTTTAAGGTCATCCACGTTTTTAAGTCCTTGAGGCAGTCTTGAATTGTATTTAGATGATTAATTTCATCAGGCTTGATTGATAAATATAGTTGAGTATCATCCGCATAACAATGAAAGTTTACAGAATGATTCCTTATAATATTGCCTAACGGAAGCATATATAATGTGAACAAAATAGGTCCGAGCACTGAGCCCTGTGGCACTCCATGACTAACTTTGGTTTGCGTGGAAGATTCATCGTTGACACGTACAAACTGAGAGCGTTCAGATAGATAGGACCTAAACCAGCCTAAAGCAGTTCCCTTTATGCCAACTAATCACTAATCACTTATCAAACTATACTTCTAACTTCTGTTTTTGGGAAGCATTGGTTCAACTTTGGCAATATTTCTGATTTGTTTAAAAACACATCATGGCTCTTTGTAGTTTAAAGAGGTAAGGCATTTGATACTTACAACTAGGAATAAGTAAAGTAGTCAGAGTGTGTTGTCCCACTAGCATAGCGTGAGACAACACATTGTGATCTCCAGATTCTACACCTAGAATCAACAAAATGTGTCCAACACTTTGCTTTATGAGAAATATCCTAAAAACACATGCCTCCCAATTGTTGGCACGATTAATGCTAAACTAAGAAAGTGGAAACGTGACGCTAACCATGCACCTGTTATTGAATTTCATTTACAATTTACAACGCATACATTTTGTGTAATTGTCTAATCTGCTGATTTACTATCTATTGGATTAAAAATCATGTGTTTAGCGTAGCTTAGCATCACACGAAGCATGTGTAAACCACTGGATAGCATCTGCATAGCAAAGGTTTTTCAGTTTTGCTGCAAACCAAATGTACAACCTTTGATCAGACTTACAACACAATGAATTATACAAGTTTAATATTTGGGGGTTTATTTTCCAACACATAGAAATAGCTGGCTCTATGCCTTACACAGATAACACAATAGCTGAATACATTTAGAGTACTTTGTTTATACATTCAGAAAGAGGCAAAGGAATGATCCCATTTAAATATCATTAGCTCTGATGGTACTGCATGTGAGGCCGCTGTGGTGTTGACATTCAATGATCCATCCCTCTATTAAAGTCGATGCTGGACGGGATTCAAATGTGCTGTGAGCTAGAACCGCTGCTCAGTCAAATCAGACAGTTTAATGTGACCCAGAACACCTGCGTGTCCTCGCTGTCTTCAGGTGAGACAAAAAGACAATAGAGCATTGCTGTTTGAGGACCAAGAAAAGAAAACACTTCGTACACAGGGAGTATAAAACTAGTTTCTATATTTTAAAGTTACATGAAGTTTCACAATTCTTAAGTAATAGCCACGGATAGGTCTACATACTACATTACCCATGAGCCTCAGCTGAGTCAATTCTGGGAGAAGAGCACTTGCACAACTTAATAAGCAAATATAAACAGGTGAATAGAAACTCCCAAAATCAACTTTTACTACAGAACTGTAACTACTCACACACCTTTGAAGGTTCCAATTGAATGCAGACAAAAGGGATTTATTCCACTAAGAGATAAGTATGCACTAACTAAGGTTACTTTTTCCTAGAAGGCTGTTTGCTTTACTTCTCAAAGTGCCTCAGTGTTGGCAGCCTGGTAGTTTCCCCGCTCTCTGCAGGAACAGCAGAGGTAACACCAGACTGCTGGGAACAGTGAACCAGAATGCAGACCATATCATTGCCTCTTCACAGTCACCCAGCACTGACGACATATACAACGAAGTGGAAACCAAATTGCTCAGGAACCTCAAAAACAGGGCAGCCATGATGGCCATGATGGTGTAGAAAGCCCTCTGCTTTGATTGGTCGACCCGCTCCCTGTTCCCACCCCCTTCCCCCGGCCCTGGGCGAATCAGAACAAAGAGAACTGAAATGCTGCAGAAACAGACGACAATCAAGGAGAAGACCAAATATCCAAATGTTATAATGATCAAGGCAATACGTATATTACCCAAACCTGTTGATACGAAGGAAAAACACCAGACACACCCAATGCTGATGTTCCTGATCCTGACCCCACCCCCCCCGCCTCAGCCTCAGGTAGGTGACGGGGTGAACAACAGCCAGGTAGCGCTCCACACAGGTGAGCAGGTGAAACAGAGCCTGTCCGGGTGAGATGACAGAAAAGACAATACTCCCCACGGTAGCAAAAATTGTGTGATTTGAGTATAAGCCATAGCAGTAGACGGTGTCCCCCACAAATCCAATTAACTCCAGGGCGACCATGTGAAAGGTGAAGACGTCGGTGTGGCTCGTTGTTGCTGCAGAGCCTCGTTTCCTCCATCGTTGGAAGCCAGTGTAGAGGACAAAGATGAAGAGAGGGACGAGGAGGATGAAGACGACGTAGAGGGCTGTGAAGACGAGGATGGGGTTTGGGCAATCAGCCGGATGGAGGGTGGAGTTGGAGGAGGAATTGGCTGCCATGTCTATTAGAACCGAGGACAAAGAGAAGAATGTTAGTTAATATATGATTCAGGATATGAGAAATGGCATTTGGCTTTCAGGACCATTGAAAGCATGAAAACATTTACATGTAGGCAGTTTGGGGTTCTATATCTTTACCAATTTGCAATTTGGGGCTAATTCTCCAATCATATTTGGAATTTGGGGTTGAGTATCCTGACCAATGTGCAAGTTGGGGTTCAGTATCTTGACCAGTTTGCATGGCCCTTAAATTGAGTAGTCTGTTTAGGTTCTTATATTCTCCAAATCAGTGTTGGTGGTAAATACAGCCGATAAAAACAATACCTTTTGAAGTTCATGCTATATCTAGTCATGCTGTCAGCCGCTTGCCATGCAATGCATCCTGGTCATTTATAGCACGCATTGACTAGCTTTCATATCCCTGACCTCTCATAACCTGTTAGTTCTGTCAGATCAATAGTTTTACCTTGGATTGTCATCATTGGACGCATTCCTGCTGTGCTAAAGCATATAAAACGCTTTGCTGTCAAAATGGCTTATCAACATATTGCCAGATGTTTGCTATAACATGATCTGACATTTTCCTGCATTGTTACGCTGTCTTCTACCTTTTCCTGCCCTTATGAAGTTACTGAACT
The DNA here is from genome assembly GCA_902827135.1 of Harpagifer antarcticus. Taxonomy (NCBI): domain Eukaryota; kingdom Metazoa; phylum Chordata; class Actinopteri; order Perciformes; family Harpagiferidae; genus Harpagifer; species Harpagifer antarcticus. Next base: position 34,295 of record CADEHL010001367.1, read on the forward strand.
TTGAAGGCAATATAATACCTATTTAACAATTCAAAGTTTACAACATTTAAATAAAACAATGTAATAAACAACGTTATTAAAAGTAGACCCACCTTGTAAGAGTTTTTGTTTCTGACCGTTCTTCTGCTGCGTCGCCGAGTCTTTGACTGCCTTTCACTGCTTTGTGATCCGGGCATATCCTATGTGTGTGTGTGTGTGTGTGTGTGTGTGTGTGTGTGTGTGTGTGTGTGTGTGTACAGTACATGCTCATTGTGAAATGTGACAGCATGACGGACGGTAGCAGACATTTGCATGTATCACAACAGACGTCGCACTTTGCCGATCAATCAAGGTAGGCAAATGTTGTTAATGCGTTGGAGTCCTCAGAAGGCGCCGGGTCCGTCCTAGTGTTTAAAGAGATAGTTCAACATGTTGGAAAAAAGCAACTCCAAAGCTAGTTTGTTGGCACGCTTTATTTATGTTTTTTTAACAAAACTTGTACAAAAACAAAATGTCAATTGTTAGACATTGGCTTTGTAACCTCAACCCAGACCACCTGCATGTCCTCGGAGTCTTCAGGTGTGTGGACGCTGTTTCAAACACAACCCTTTTGAAGTTTGGAAGAAGAGCATTGACAAAAAAATAACATATTTTACAAAGAGCATAAAACCAAATGTTTATAAAACTTTAACCATTTTTACTTTTTGTTTGCATTTTGAAGCAAAGCAGCAACAGGAGTATAAAAACACACAATCCAATTTGAACAACACAACCCTGACTACTCACACACCTTAGAAGGTTCCAATTGAATGCAGACAAAAGGGATTTATTCCACTAAGAGATAAGTATGCACTAACTAAGGTTACTTTTTCCTTGAAGGCTGTTTGCTTTACTTCTCAAAGTGCCTCAGTGTTTGCAGCCTGGTAGTTTCCCCGCTCTCTGCAGGAACAGCAGAGGTAACACCAGACTGCTGGGAACAGTGAACCAGTATGCAGACCACAGCATTGCATTCTCTTCACAGTCACCCAGCACTGACGACATATACAACGAAGTGGAAACCAAATTGCTCAGGAACCTCAAAAACAGGGCAGCCATGATGGCCATGATGGTGTAGAAAGCCCTCTGCTTTGATTGGTCGACCCGCTCCCTGTTCCCACCCCCTTCCCCCGGCCCTGGGCGAATCAGAACAAAGAGAACTGAAATGCTGCAGAAACAGACGACAATCAAGGAGAAGACCAAATATCCAAATGTTATAATGATCAAGGCAATACGTATATTACCCAAACCTGTTGATACGAAGGAAAAACACCAGACACACCCAATGCTGATGTTCCTGATCCTGACCCCGCCCCCCCCGCCTCAGCCTCAGGTAGGTGACGAGGTGAACAACAGCCAGGTAGCGCTCCACACAGGTGAGCAGGTGAAACAGAGCCTGTCCGGGTGAGACGACCGAAAAGACATTAATCCCCACATTAGCTAAAAATGTGTGATTTGAGAAGAAGCCATAGCAGTAGACGGTGTCCCCCACAACTCCAATTAACTCCAGGGCGACCATGTGAAAGGTGAAGACGTCGGTGTGGCTCGTTGTTGCTGCAGAGCCTCGTTTCCTCCATCGTTGGAAGCCAGTGTAGAGGACGAAGATGAAGAGAGGGACGAGGAGGATGTAGACGACGTAGAGGGCTGTGAAGATGAAAATGGGGTTTGGGCAATCAGCCGGATGGAGGGTGGAGTTGGAGGAGGAATTGGCTGCCATGTCTATTAGAACCGAGGACAAAGAGAAGAATGTTAGTTCATTTATGATGCAGGATATGAGAAATGGCATATGGCTTTACAGTAACACAAGTTAACATTCATCCGTTTACATGTTGGCACTTTGGGGTTCTGTACTTCAACCAGATTGCAATTTGGGGTCCAGTATCTTTACCAACCCTTAAACCTGACCAGAACATATTTATAACAAGACCCCCTCACAACTCTAGATTACTTATTCCCAACTTACTTTCCCATTATTATTGTACATATTCCCGTTGTCTTCTCTGAAGAACCAGCACCTTACCGTGGTAGAGAGGTGTGTGTGCCCTGATGAACCTGGGGGCTGTGTTGTCTGGAACCTTGTGTTCCTGGTAGGGTCTCCCATGGCAAATTGGTCTCAGGCAAGGGGCCAGACTAAGATTGGTTCAAAAGACCTCATGAAAGAAAAAACAAGAAGTGAGGAAACTCGGCCCGGAGGAAGCCCGGGGTCCCTTTCTGGAGCCAGGCCCAGAAGGAGGAATCGTCGGCGAGCGTTTGGTGGCCGGACTTGCCACGGAGCCCGGCCAGGCCCAGCCCGAAAAGGCAACGTGGGCAACACCTCTGCTTCTCCGTCCAGCGGGCCCACCACCTACAGGAAACAGCGATGGGGTCGGGTGCGCTGCCAGAAGGGTGGCAGTGAAAGCAGAGGGTCTCGACGGACCAGACCCGGGCGACAGAAGCTGGCTTTGGGGACGTGGAACGTCACCTCTCTGGGGGGGAAGGAGTCGGAGCTTGTGCGGGAGGTGGAGCGTTACCAGTTGGATCTGGTTGGGCTCGCCTCTAAGCACAGCGTCGGCTCTGGAACCTTACTTCTGGATGATAGGGGTTGGACTCTATTCTTCTCCGGAGTTGCTCAAGGTGTGAGGCGCCGGGCGGGTGTGGGGATACTCACAAGTCCCCGGTTGGGTGCTTCGTTGTTGGAGTTTACCCCAGTAGACGAGAGGGTCGCCTCCCTACGCCTGCGGGTTATGGGGGGGAAAGCTCTGACTGTTGTGTGTGCTTATGCACCCAACAGCAGTTCAGAGTATACGGCCTTCTTGGAGACCCTGGAAAGAGTCCTGTATGGGGCTCCTGAAGGGGACTCTTTAATCTTGCAGGGAGATTTTAAGGCACATGTGGGCAATGATGGAGACACTTGGAGGGGAGTGATTGGGAGGAACGGCCCCCCTGATCTGAACCGGAGTGGTGGTTTGTTACTGGACTTCTGTGCTAGTCATGGATTGGCCATAACAAACACCATGTTCGAACATAAGGATGCTCATAAGTGTACGTGGTACCAGAGCACCCTAGGCAGAAGGTCCATGATCTATTTCGTTATCGTATCATCGGACCTGAGGCCGTATGTTTTGGACACTCGGGTAAAGAGAGGGACGGAGTTGTCAACTGGTCACCATCTGGTGGTGAGTTGGGTCGAGTGGCGGGGGAAGCCTCTGGATAGACCTGGTAAGCCCAAACGTGTAGTTCGGGTGAACTGGGAACGTCTGGAGGAGGCCCTAGTTCAGGAGGCCTTCAACTCACACCTCCGGCGGAGCTTTTCGGGTATTCCTGTGGAGGTTCAAAGCCTCTATTGCCGAATCCGTGGCGGGGAACTGTGGTCTCAAGGTCCTAGGTGCCTCAAGCAGCGGTAACCCTCGAACCTCCTGGTGGACACCGGTGGTCAGGGAAGCCGTCCGACTGAAGAAGGAGGCCTTCAGGGATTTGTTATCCCGGGGGACTCCCGAGGCAGTTTCAAGGTACCGACAGGCCCAAAGGGCAGCAGCCTCATCAAAGCAAAGCAGCGGGTGTGGGAGAAGTTCGGAGAAGACATGGAAAAGGACTTTAGGGCGGCACCAAAGTTGTTCTGGAAAACTGTCCGACACCTCAGGAGGGGGAAGCAGGGAACCATCCAAGCTGTGTACAGTAAGGATGGGACGTTGTTGACCTCAACTGATGGAGTGTTAGGGCGTTGGAAGGAACACTTTGAGGAACTCCTGAACCCGACAACTAACATAGAGGGTGGCCTCTATGTTAGAGGCAGAGCTGGAGTATGACGGGGGATCAACACCAATCTCCCGGGGGGAGGTCACTGAGGTTGTCAAACAACTCCACAGTGGCAAAGCCCCGGGGGTGGATGAGATCCGCCCAGAAATGCTGAAGGCTCTGGGTGTTGAGGGACTGTCATGGTTGACACGTCTCATCAACATTGCGTGGAAGTCGGAAACAGAACCGAAGGAGTGGCAGACCGGGGTGGTGGTTCCCCTTTTTAAAAAGGGGGATCAGAGGGTGTGTGCCAATTACAGAGGCATCACGCTACTCAGCCTCCCCGGGAAAGTTTACTCTAAGGTACTCGAAAGGAGGGTCAGGCCGATTGTCGAACCTCAGATTGAGGAGGAACAATGCGGATTCCGTCCTGGTCGTGGAACGACGGATCAGCTTTTTACTCTCGCAAGGATCCTGGAGGGGGCCTGGGAGTACGCTTATTCGGTCTACATGTGTTTTGTAGACTTGGAGAAAGCGTATGACCGGGTTCCCAGGGAGTTACTGTGGGAGGTGCTGCGGGAGTATGGGGTGAGGGGGTCTCTACTCAGGGCCATCCAATCTCTGTACTCCCAAAGCGAGAGCTGTGTTCGGGTCCTCGGCAGTAAGTCGGAACCATTTCCGGTGAGGGTTGGCCTCCGCCAGGGCTGCGCTTTGTCACCAATCCTGTTTGTAATATACATGGATCGGATTTCGAGGCGTAGTCATGGGGGAGGGGGTCTGCAGTTCGGTGGACTAAGGATTGCACCACTGCTTTTTGCAGATGATGTGGTTCTAATGGCTTCATCGGTCTGCGACCTTCAGCACTCACTGGATCGGTTCGCAACCGAGTGTGAAGCGGCTGGGATGAGGATCAGCACCTCCAAATCTGAAGCCATGGTTCTCAACAGGAAACCGATGGACTGTCCACTCCAAGTAGGGAATGAGTCCTTACCCCAAGTGAAGGAGTTCAGGTATCTCGGGGTCTTGTTCTCGAGTGAGGGAACAATGGAGCGTGAGATGGGCCGGAGAATCGGAGCAGCGGGAGCGGTACTGCAGTCGCTTTACCGCACCGTTGTGACGAAAAGGGAGCTGAGCCAGAAGGCAAAGCTCTCTGTCTACCGGGCCATTTTCGTTCCTACCCTCACCTCTGGTCATGAAGGATGGGTCATGACCGAAAGAACGAGATCGCAGATACAAGCGGCCGAGATGGGTTTTCTCCGCAGGGCGGCTGGTGTCTCCCTTAGGGATAAGGTGAGAAGTTCGGTCATCCGGGAGGGACTCGGAGTTGAGCCGCTCCTCCTTCGCGTCGAAAGGAGCCAGTTGAGGTGGTTCGGGCACCTAGTTAGGATGCCACCTGGGTGCCTCCCTAGGGAGGTGTTCCAGGCACGTCCAGCTGGGAAGAGACCAAGGGGTAGACCTAGGACCAGGTGGAGGGATTATATCTCTTCGCTGGCCTGGGAGCGCCTTGGGATCCCCCAGTCAGAGCTGGTTGATGTCGCCAGGGAAAAGGAAGTTTGGGGCTCTCTGCTGGAACTGCTACCCCCGTGACCCGACCAAGGATAAGCGGAAGAAGATGGATGAATGGATGGTTTAATCTGCCCAGCAGTTTGGGGTTGCCATTGCCATTTCTACAAAGGTCAGGAAACTAAACATATAACTAAATGTTAAAATCTCTTCAGCTTGTGTTAAACACAGACCTTACTTCAGGATAACAACCAAAAACACTTTCAGGAAACCACTGACCTGCGGGACAGGAAGTGGTGAAATGCTGCCTCATTCCGTGGATATTTTCTTGAATGAAGCTTGACAAACCAACGTAAAGTAACAGAAGTAATTTAAAGATGTTTACCAACAGCTGGACTATAGCATTGGCCAAGTTATTTCAACCAAGTTAAATATTCATCTTAATCTGCTGATATCAAGGACACGTCGTGTTTTCATATGGAATTCTGTAAATAACGCCAGACAACCAGACTATAAGGTATGCTTAAGACAATTATTGTGATTTACTAAACTTAAAACATTTAGAATGTTGAACTGATGATGGCGCTATTTATTATTCTTGAAAAACATGAATGTTGAGGTTCTTCCCAGCAAACCTTCATGGAGCACAGCGGACATTGCACGTGAAATTAGCATCTTATTCAAACAGTGGGGCTGCTGACTTCCTTCAAAGTAAGAAACACAGATTTGCCTTGTGTAACTTACCATGAAATGTGTCATAACCTATGCGTATGTTTTGCATCATGCAAAGAAACTTCACAGACCTTCGTTTACCTTAAACACTCAGACAAAAGAGCATTGAGCCGGCTTCGGATCAGTCGCAGGAGAAAGAAGGACAAGACCAAAGAAACCGCTTGGTGGGTGTTTTTCAATCAACAATGTTTTTAAAATTACCAGGATAAGTTTTACAATTGTTGTGTTTTGTACACATCAAGGTCTGTGTTACTTCTTCAGGCTCTACATTGGTAGGAATGATCAATGTGAGTGAATGTTCAACATGACGTAATTCTCCCTGTGAGTACTACATAGTAAACGAAAAAGATGTCAACATATTGACAACTCATGCCTTACAGAGCTTTGTTGAATGATTGTTTGGTTAATAGGAATTATTTTGGATACATAATTGAATCTACTCTTTATTGATTATTGATTAACCTGTGTTGTTCTCCCTTCCTCTCCTTCTCCTCTTCAGGCCTCCATGTATACCAACATGTCTGTCAACTCCTCTTCCTTTGCTGATCTCTCCCCTCCTCCTAACTTCTTCTCGAACTCCTCTGACTTCAGCATTTGCTCGAATACCAAATCCTTCATCTACATCTTCTCAGCTTTCTCCCTCAACATCATCTTCCTCACGCCTCTGCTCATCTTCGTCCTGTACCTGGGATTCCAAAAGGCGAGGAAACCGCGCTCAAGTTCCATGGCTACAAGTCACTCTGACCACTTCACCTATCACTCCATCTTCATGTTGCTGATTGAATACAATGGGACTGCCCTCTACTTCATTGGCATATATGTCAATCACCTGGTGATGTTGGTTGCTGGGTTGTCACTCTGGAATTTCACCTATGCTGGACAGGCTCTGTTCCACCTGCTCACCTGTGTGGAGCGCTACCTGGCTGTTGTTCACCCCGTCACCTACCTGGGGCTGAGGCAGGGGGGCGGAGTCAGGATCAGGAACATCAGCATTGGATGTGTCTGGTTTCTGGGCTTAGTTTGGTTGGCTGTATTATTCTTAAGTGGCAAGGAGTTAGCTCGGATCTTGTACTATTGCATTACTTGTTTATCGTTAAGTGGCATCACTTTTTGTAGCGTTTCAGTTCTCTACGTTCTCAAGCGTCCCAGGCCGGGGGAAGGGGGCGGGAACAAGGAGCCGGTTGACCAATCAAAGCAGAGGGCTTTCTACACCATCATGGTCATAATGGGAGTGCTGTTGTTGAGGTTTGGTGTGAATGTCATTGTCAATATCATGAACACTGATTTGTGTGTGGTTTTGATATCCAGTCTCTGGTCCGGTCTGCCCAGCAGTCTGGTTTTACCTCTGCTGTTTCTACACCGGGTAGGAAAACTACAATGCTGCAAACAAACACTGAATCAGGATGAGTGAAGGAATCAAGTTCTCATAATAGGATGGTAGGAGTCACAGGTAGATGTAGAGAACATAATGTACTAGTTTGGAGTGAAACAATACACGTATAAAGTGGTGTCATCTGCATAAAACATTTACGATTTGTTTTCATTGTTATGCAGATATTAAAAGACTGAGACTAGAACCCTACGGCCCTCCATCACTGATGAGCCACAGGTAGAAGGAGAGAATACCTCGTAATCACTTGGGAACCATGCACATAAACAGTGGTGTCATCTGCATAAAAAAACTATGTTGCAGTGATTCAGAAGAATGTTGTAATTCGTGTCTAACGTGAATAGCAAAGGATCAGAGATAGTACGTATAATATATGCACAGACTATAGTTTAGGTTAACAGGAATATCAATAGTTCAGCGTGTAAATGATAACTAATAAAAGTACTAAATTATTTAAACTTGTCTTAGTAATTCCATCATTTCAATATTGTCAAATTATTTAATTAACCATATTAAAAGATTAGTAAATTGTGATAAATTCAGCTGTAAATAACGGGATTCTTAGAAGTTTATTTACATCATCATTGAAAAAGTTGTTTTTCAACAGTTGAGTAATTTCTTGCATTTAAATAACTGTTTAGATGTGTTCCAGTCAGGCTTTCGTCCAAAGCACAGCACTGAGACTGTTCTTGTAAAGGTCTTCAATGACATCCACTTAAACACAAACAGTGGCAGAACTTCAGTGTTAGTATTATGAGATCTCAGTGCTGCGTTTGACACTGTTGACCACAGCATATTACTAGACCGACTGGAAAACTGGGTGGGACTTTCGGAAACAGTTCTAAATTGGTTTGAATCCTACTTAAAGGACAGAAACAACTTTGTTTCTATAGGTAAATACACTTCTGAGTTCACAAATATGACATGTGGGGTTCCTCAAGGCTCCATCTTGGGGCCTCTTCTCTTTAACATCTACATGCTACCACTGGCTCAGATAATGAAAAACAACAACATCAGTTACCATAGCTATGCGGATGACACACACATTTCCGTAACAGTTTCACCAGGAGACTATGCTCCAATTCAAACACTGAGTAAGTGCATTGAACAAATCAATGACTGGATGTGTCAGAACTTTCTCCAATTAAACAAAGATAAAACTGAGGTAATGGTTTTTGGAGCCAAGGCAGAACGTATAAAAGTTAGCGCTGAGCTTCAGTCTGCAATGTTCAAAACAACAGATAAAGTCAGAAATCTAGTTGTAGTCATGGACTCTGACCTGAGTTTCAACAGCCACATTAAAACAGTTACTAAATCAGCATACTATCACCTAAAGAACATATCTAGGATTAAAAGACTAATGTCACAGCAGGATTTGGAAAAACTTGTCCATGCTTTTATCTTCAGTAGACTGAACTACTGCAATGGTGTCTTCACAGGTCTCACTAAAACATCTATTAGAAAGCTGCAGCTGATTCAGAACGCCGCTGCTCGAGTCCTCACTAACACTAAGAAAGTGGATCACATCACTCCTGTTCTGAAGTCTTTCCACTGGCTTCCTGTGTGTCAAAGAATATATTTCAAAATACTGCTGCTGGTTTATAAAGCTTTGAATGGTTTAGGCCCAAAATACATTTCTGACCTCCTGCTAAACCTGTATAACATTACTGTATTTATAAAACGAATAAATGCCATAATAACTAACTTCTAATTTTAAATATAACTTACACTGTCATATATGTTTGTTATTCTGTAAAGCACACTGACATAAATGTGTTTTGTGATTTTGGGCTATATAAATAAACTTTGATTTGATGATTTGGTTTGAGGTGTTTAAGTTTGTTAACCTGTGTGTGCACTAAACTATTTAAGTGTCATGTATCCTATAAGTAATTGTGGTGTAACAATATATGACATTGGTGTACTTTAAACACAAATAAACATTATAATAACTAAGTGTTTGTGTTGTTGTTGAGTAATGTCTTTACAGATCATGCAGAGACAACTAGCTGATGATGATTGGCGCACTATTCAAATAATGCTGCTGCTGTCCCTGCAACCTGACCTCCCAGAGACGCACTGCGAGAAACACATTTGCCTGTTTTAATCTACCGTAAGAAACAGCATTAAGTGAGGCAGTCCTGCTCTCACCTGTGCTTCCCTTACCTTCATCACGGATACAGATTTAAATATATCTGGATCAGATCGCAGTGAGCAGCAGTCAGAGAGTTTGGAGACGGTGGAGAAGGACGATCAGAAGAGACTCTGCTGAGGTGGGTGACCTTTAAAAACAAACAAAACAGATCAATATGTAGTTAAATACAGATATTAAGAGATTTGGTTAGTTGTGTATTTACTGTTGATGAGAATGATGTTTTATAAGACTGAATCTGAAGGAAATGTGTTGATGTTTTAACTTTGTTTGCTGCAAAGGCTTATATTGTGCTCCAATGTTCTCACACATTCAAATCAACAATGCTTATTCCGTTTTTGTAGATATCGGATTACATGATGTAGTTTGAATACTATAAAACCATTGACCGGTGTAAAAATATAACAAAACGTTATTGTATTTATCATCATGCTTTATTAAAAACAAGCTCGAAAATAGAGATTGAGACCATAACTCCATGAGGAAGATGTTAATGAGGTAATAAATCAAGTTAGAAGTAGGCTGGCTTTACTTTTCAGATGTGCGGTTGCAGCATGATCTGTACCCACAAAGCGTTATTGTGTTTAAGAACCTTATTCTGTATTTCTTGAGAAGAGCAGATTGTTTTGCTGAATTTATTTTTATAAGAAGCTTTTGGGCACTTCTCTGAAACGGTGGAGGAATTAAGCAAAGTTACGTCATAAGATATTGAAAGTGATCAAACAAGGAAAAGGACTATTGAACCATATATTGAAGAACTGAACATGCAAGTGTTTCATTTAACCCGACACAAACAACATCTATAAAAACCTAGACACAAAGTTGAAGGCAAAGACCAGTTTATAAAAGTGTCTTTATACTGAATACACATTACAATCTCAAAATACCTGTATTTAATTAACTACATATTTATATTTTTACACCGGTCAATGGTTTTATAGTATTCTTCTCCACCGTCTCCAAACTCTCTGACTGCGGCTCACTGCGATCTGATCCAGATATATTTAAATCTGTATCCGTGATGAAGGTAAGGGAAGCACAGGTGAGAGCAGGACTGCCTCACTTAATGCTGTTTCTTACGGTAGATTAAAACAGGCAAATGTGTTTCTCGCAGTGCGTCTCTGGGAGGTCAGGTTGCAGGGACAGCAGCAGCATTATTTGAATAGTGCGCCAATCATCATCAGCTAGTTGTCTCTGCATGATCTGTAAAGACATTACTCAACAACAACACAAACACTTAGTTATTATAATGTTTATTTGTGTTTAAAGTACACCAATGTCATATATTGTTACACCACAATTACTTATAGGATACATGACACTTAAATAGTTTAGTGCACACACAGGTTAACAAACTTAAACACCTCAAACCAAATCATCAAATCAAAGTTTATTTATATAGCCCAAAATCACAAAACACATTTATGTCAGTGTGCTTTACAGAATAACAAACATATATGACAGTGTAAGTTATATTTAAAAGTAGAAGTTAGTTATTATGGCATTTATTCGTTTTATAAATACAGTAATGTTATACAGGTTTAGCAGGAGGTCAGAAATGTATTTTGGGCCTAAACCATTCAAAGCTTTATAAACCAGCAGCAGTATTTTGAAATATATTCTTTGACACACAGGAAGCCAGTGGAAAGACTTCAGAACAGGAGTGATGTGATCCACTTTCTTAGTGTTAGTGAGGACTCGAGCAGCGGCGTTCTGAATCAGCTGCAGCTTTCTAATAGATGTTTTAGTGAGACCTGTGAAGACACCTTTGCAGTAGTTCAGTCTACTGAAGATAAAAGCATGGACAAGTTTTTCCAAATCCTGCTGCGACATTAGTCTTTTAATCCTAGATATGTTCTTTAGGTGATAGTATGCTGATTTAGTAACTGTTTTAATGTGGCTGTTGAAACTCAGGTCAGAGTCCATGACTACACCTAGATTTCTGACTTTATCTGTTGTTTTGAACATTGCAGACTGAAGCTCAGTGCTAACTTTTATACGTTCTGACTTGGCTCCAAAAACCATTACCTCAGTTTTATCTTTGTTTAATTGGAGAAAGTTCTGACACATCCAGTCATTGATTTGTTCAATGCACTTACTCAGTGTTTGAATTGGAGCATAGTCTCCTGGTGAAATTGTTACGGAAATGTGTGTGTCATCCGCATAGCTATGGTAACTTATTTTGTTGTTCTTCATTATCTGAGCCAGTGGTAGCATGTAGATGTTAAAGAGAAGAGGCCCCAAGATGGAGCCTTGAGGAACCCCACATGTCATATTTGTCAACTCAGATGTGTATTTACCTATAGAAACAAAGTGGTTTCTGTCCTTTAAGTAGGATTCAAACCAATTTAGGACTGTTTCCGAAAGTCCCACCCAGTTTTCTAGTCGGTCGAGTAATATGCTGTGGTCAACAGTGTCAAACGCAGCACTGAGATCTAATAATACTAACACTGAAGTTCTGCCACTGTCTGTGTTTAAGTGGATGTCATTGAAGACCTTTACAAGAACAGTCTCAGTGCTTTGGTTTGGACGAAAGCCTGACTGGAACACATCCAAACAGTTATTTAAATGCAAGAAATTACTCAACTGTTGAAAAACAACTTTTTCAATGATGATGTAAATAAACTTCTAAGAATCCCGTTATTTACAGCTGAATTTATCACAATTTACTAATCTTTTAATATGGTTAATTAAATAATTTGACAATATTGAAATGATGGAATTACTAAAACAAGTTTAAATAATTTAGTTATTAGTTATCATTTACACGCTGAACTATTGATATTCCTGTTAACCTAAACTATAGTCTGTGCATATATTATCATGCTATCACAATAAATGTTGCTTGTATCTATGGTGCTGAAGTAAAGCTTTGTTTCCCATCAGTAATGGGTTGGCACGGGGTACTATCTCTGATCCTTTGCTATTCACGTTAGACACGAATTACAACATTCTTCTGAATCACTGCAACATAGTTTTTTTATGCAGATGACACCACTGTTTATGTGCATGGTTCCCAAGTGATTACGAGGTATTCTCTCCTTCTACCTGTGGCTCATCAGTGATGGAGGGCCGTAGGGTTCTAGTCTCAGTCTTTTAATATCTGCATAACAATGAAAACAAATCGTAAATGTTTTATGCAGATGACACCACTTTATACGTGTATTGTTTCACTCCAAACTAGTACATTATGTTCTCTACATCTACCTGTGACTCCTACCATCCTATTATGAGAACTTGATTCCTTCACTCATCCTGATTCAGTGTTTGTTTGCAGCATTGTAGTTTTCCTGCCCGGTGTAGAAACAGCAGAGGTAAAACCAGACTGCTGGGCAGACCGGACCAGAGAGTGGATATCAAAACCACACACAAATCAGATTTCATGATATTCCAAATCACATTCACACCAAACCTCAACAACAGCACTCCCATTATGACCATGATGGTGTAGAAAGCCCTCTGCTTTGATTGGTCAACCCGCTCCTTGTTCCCGCCCCCTTCCCCCGGCCTGGGACGCTTGAGAACGTAGAGAACCGAAACGCTACAAAAAGTGACGCCACTTAACGATAAACAAGTAATGCAATAGTACAAGATCCGAGCTAACTCCTTGCCACTTAAGAATAATACAGCCAACCAAACTAAGCCCAGAAACCAGACACATCCAATGTTGATGTTCCTGATCCTGACCCCACCCCCCTGCCTCAGCCCCAGGTAGGTGACGGGGTGAACAACAGCCAGGTAGCGCTCCACACAGGTGAGCAGGTGGAACAGAGCCTGTCCAGCATAGGTGAAATTCCAGAGTGACAACCCAGCAACCGACATCACCAGGTGATTGACATATATGCCAATGAAGTAGAGGGCAAGCCCCTGTAGTTCAATCAGCTGCATGAAGATGGAGTGATAGGTGAAGTGGTCAGAGTGACTTGTAGCCGTGGAACTTGAGCGCGGTTTCCTCGCCTTTTGGAATCCCAGGTACAGGACGAAGATGAGCAGAGGCGTGAGGAAGATGATGTTGAGGGAGAAAGCTGAGAAGATGTAGATGAAGGATTTGGTATTTGAGCAAATGTTGAAGTCAGAGGAGTTCGAGAAGAAGTTAGGAGGAGGGGGGAGATCAGCAAAGGAAGAGGAGTTGACAGACATGTTGGTATACATGGAGGCCTGAAGAGGAGAAGGAGAGGAAGGGAGAACAACACAGGTTAATCAATAATCAATAAAGAGTAGATTCAATTATGTATCCAAAATCATTCCTATTAACCAAACAATCATTCAACAAAGCTCTGTAAGGCATGAGTTGTCAATATGTTGACATCTTTTTCGTTTACTATGTAGTACTCACAGGGAGAATTACGTCATGTTGAACATTCACTCACATTGATCATTTCTACCAATGTAGAGCCTGAAGAAGTAACACAGACCTTGATGTGTACAAAACACAACAATTGTAAAACTTATCCTGGTAATTGTAAAAACATTGTTGATTGAAAAACACCCACCAAGCGGTTTCTTTGGTCTTGTCCTTCTTTCTCCTGCGACTGATCCGAAGCCGGCTCAATGCTCTTTTGTCTGAGTGTTTAAGGTAAACGAAGGTCTGTGAAGTTTCTTTGCATGATGCAAAACATACGCATAGGTTATGACACATTTCATGGTAAGTTACACAAGGCAAATCTGTGTTTCTTACTTTGAAGGAAGTCAGCAGCCCCACTGTTTGAATAAGATGCTAATTTCACGTGCAATGTCCGCTGTGCTCCATGAAGGTTTGCTGGGAAGAACCTCAACATTCATGTTTTTCAAGAATAATAAATAGCGCCATCATCAGTTCAACATTCTAAATGTTTTAAGTTTAGTAAATCACAATAATTGTCTTAAGCATACCTTATAGTCTGGTTGTCTGGCGCTATTTACAGAATTCCATATGAAAACACGACGTGTCCTTGATATCAGCAGATTAAGATGAATATTTAACTTGGTTGAAATAACTTGGCCAATGCTATAGTCCAGCTGTTTGTAAACATCTTTAAATTACTTCTGTTACTTTACGTTGGTTTGTCAAGCTTCATTCAAGAAAATATCCACGGAATGAGGCAGCATTTCACCACTTCCTGTCCCGCATGTCAGTGGTTTCCTGAAAGTGTTTTTGGTTGTTATCCTGAAGTAAGGTCTGTGTTTAACACAAGCTGAAGAGATTTTAACATTTAGTTATATGTTTAGTTTCCTGACCTTTGTAGAAATGGCAATGGCAACCCCAAACTGCTGGGCAGATTAAACCATCCGTCCATCCATCTTCTTCCGCTTATCCTTGGTCGGGTCACGGGGGTAGCAGTTCCAGCAGAGAGCCCCAAACTTCCTTTTCCCTGGCGACATCAACCAGCTCTGACTGGGGGATCCCAAGGCGCTCCCAGGCCAGCGAAGAGATATAATCCCTTCACCTGGTCCTAGGTCTACCCCTTGGTCTCTTCCCAGCTGGACGTGCCTGGAACACCTCCCTAGGGAGGCACCCAGGTGGCATCCTAACTAGGTGCCCGAACCACCTCAACTGGCTCCTTTCGACGCGAAGGAGGAGCGGCTCAACTCCGAGTCCCTTCCGGATGACCGAACTTCTCACCTTATCCCTAAGGGAGACACCAGCCGCCCTGCGGAGAAAACCCATCTCGGCCGCTTGTATCTGCGATCTCGTTCTTTCGGTCATGACCCATCCTTCAGGAACATAGGTGAGGGTAGGAACGAAAATGGCCCGGTAGACAGAGAGCTTTGCCTTCTGGCTCAGCTCCCTTTTCGTCACAACGGTGCGGTAAAGCGACTGCAGTACCGCTCCCACTGCTCCGATTCTCCGGCCCATCTCACGCTCCATTGTTCCCTCACTCGAGAACAAGACCCCGAGATACTTGAACTCCTTCACTTGGGGTAAGGACTCATTCCCTACTTGGAGTAGTGGACAGTCCATCGGTTTCCTGTTGAGAACCATGGCCTCAGATTTGGAGGTGCTGATCCTCATCCCAGCCGCTTCACACTCGGTTGCGAACCGATCCAGTGAGTGCTGAAGGTCGCAGACCGATGAAGCCATTAGAACCACATCATCTGCAAAAAGCAGTGGTGCAATCCTTAGTCCACCAAACTGCAGACCCCCTCCCCCATGACTACGCCTCGAAATCCGATCCATGTATATTACAAACAGGATTGGTGACAAAGCGCAGCCCTGGCGGAGGCCAACCCTCACCGGAAATGGTTCCGACTTACTGCCGAGGACCCGGACACAGCTCTCGCTTTGGGAGTACAGAGATTGGATGGCCCTGAGTAGAGACCCCCTCACCCCATACTCCCGCAGCACCTCCCACAGTAACTCCCTGGGAACCCGGTCATACGCCTTCTCCAAGTCCACAAAACACATGTAGACCGGATAAGCGTACTCCCAGGCCCCCTCCAGGATCCTTGCGAGAGTAAAAAGCTGATCCGTCGTTCCACGACCAGGACGGAATCCGCATTGTTCCTCCTCAATCTGAGGTTCGACAATCGGCCTGACCCTCCTTTCGAGTACCTTAGAGTAAACTTTCCCGGGGAGGCTGAGTAGTGTGATGCCTCTGTAATTGGCACACACCCTCTGGTCCCCCTTTTTGAAAAGGGGAACCACCACCCCGGTCTGCCACTCCTTCGGTACTGTTTCCGACTTCCACGCAATGTTGATGAGACGTGTCAACCATGACAGTCCCTCAACACCCAGAGCCTTCAGCATTTCTGGGCGGATCTCATCCACCCCCGGGGCTTTGCCACTGTGGAGTTGTTTGACAATCTCAGTGACCTCCCCCCGGGAGATTGGTGTTGATCCCCCGTCATACTCCAGCTCTGCCTCTAACATAGAGGCCACCCTCTATGTTAGTTGTCGGGTTCAGGAGTTCCTCAAAGTGTTCCTTCCAACGCCCTAACACTCCATCAGTTGAGGTCAACAACGTCCCATCCTTACTGTACACAGCTTGGATGGTTCCCTGCTTCCCCCTCCTGAGGTGTCGGACAGTTTTCCAGAACAACTTTGGTGCCGCCCTAAAGTCCTTTTCCATGTCTTCTCCGAACTTCTCCCACACCCGCTGCTTTGCCTCGGCCACGGATGAGGCTGCTGCCCTTCGGGCCTGTCGGTACCTGCCTCGGGAGTCCCCCGGGATAACAAATCCCTGAAGGCCTCCTTCTTCAGTCGGACGGCTTCCCTGACCACCGGTGTCCACCAGGAGGTTCGAGGGTTACCGCCCCTTGAGGCACCTAGGACCTTGAGACCACAGCTCCCCGCCGCGGCTTCGGCAATAGAGGCTTTGAACACCGACCACTCTGGTTCAATGTCCCCAACCTCCACAGGAATGCCCGAAAAGCTCCGCTGGAGGTGTGAGTTGAAGGCCTCCTGAACTAGGGCTTCCTCCAGACGTTCCCAGTTCACCCGAACTACACGTTTGGGCTTACCAGGTCTATCCAGAGGCTTCCCCCGCCACTCGACCCAACTCACCACCAGTTGACAACTCCGTCCTTCTCTTTACCCGAGTGTCCAAAACATACGGCCTCAGGTCCGATGATACGATAACGAAATAGATCATGGACCTTCTGCCTAGGGTGCTCTGGTACCACGTACACTTATGAACATCCTTATGTTCGAACATGGTGTTTGTTATGGCCAATCCATGACTAGCACAGAAGTCCAGTAACAAACCACCACTCCGGTTCAGATCAGGGGGGCCGTTCCTCCCAATCACGCCCCTCCAAGTGTCTCCATCATTGCCCACATGTGCCTTAAAATCTCCCTGCAAGATTAAAGAGTCCCCTTCAGGAGCCCCATACAGGACTCTTTCCAGGGTCTCCAAGAAGGCTGTATACTCTGAACTGCTGTTGGGTGCATAAGCACACACAACAGTCAGAGTTTTCCCCCCATAACCTGCAGGCGTAGGGAGGCGACCCTCTCGTCTACTGGGGTAAACTCCAACAACGAAGCACCCAACCGGGGACTTGTGAGTATCCCCACACCCGCCCGGCGCCTCACACCTTGAGCAACTCCGGAGAAGAATAGAGTCCAACCCCTATCATCCAGAAGTAAGGTTCCAGAGCCGACGCTGTGCGTAGAGGTGAGCCCAACCAGATCCAACTGGTAACGCTCCACCTCCCGCACAAGCTCCGGCTCCTTCCCCCCCAGAGAGGTGACGTTCCACGTCCCCAAAGCCAGCTTCTGTCGCCCGGGTCTGGTCCGTCGAGACCCTCCGCTTTCACTGCCACCCTTCTGGCAGCGCACCCGACCCCATCGCTGTTTCCTGTAGGTGGTGGGCCCGCTGGACGGAGAAGCGGAGGTGTTGCCCACGTTGCCTTTTCGGGCTGGGCCCGGCCGGGCTCCGTGGCAAGTCCGGCCACCAAACGCTCGCCGACGATTCCTCCTTCTGGGCCTGGCTCCAGAAAGGGACCCCGGGCTTCCTCCGGGCCGAGTTTCCTCACTTCTTGTTTTTTCTTTCATGAGGTCTTTTGAACCAATCTTAGTCTGGCCCCTTGCCTGAGACCAATTTGCCATGGGAGACCCTACCAGGAACACAAGGTTCCAGACAACACAGCCCCCAGGTTCATCAGGGCACACACACCTCTCTACCACGGTAAGGTGCTGGTTCTTCAGAGAAGACAACGGGAATATGTACAATAATAATGGGAAAGTAAGTTGGGAATAAGTAATCTAGAGTTGTGAGGGGGTCTTGTTATAAATATGTTCTGGTCAGGTTTAAGGGTTGGTAAAGATACTGGACCCCAAATTGCAATCTGGTTGAAGTACAGAACCCCAAAGTGCCAACATGTAAACGGATGAATGTTAACTTGTGTTACTGTAAAGCCATATGCCATTTCTCATATCCTGCATCATAAATGAACTAACATTCTTCTCTTTGTCCTCGATTCTAATAGACATGGCAGCCAATTCCTCCTCCAACTCCACCCTCCATCCGGCTGATTGCCCAAACCCCATTTTCATCTTCACAGCCCTCTACGTCGTCTACATCCTCCTCGTCCCTCTCTTCATCTTCGTCCTCTACACTGGCTTCCAACGATGGAGGAAACGAGGCTCTGCAGCAACAACGAGCCACACCGACGTCTTCACCTTTCACATGGTCGCCCTGGAGTTAATTGGAGTTGTGGGGGAAACCGTCTACTGCTATGGCTTATACTCAAATCACACAATTTTTGCTACCGTGGGGAGTAATGTCTTTTCTGTCATCTCTGTCGGACAGGCTCTGTTTCACCTGCTCACCTGTGTGGAGCGCTACCTGGCTGTTGTTCACCCCGTCACCTACCTGAGGCTGAGGCGGGGGGGTGGGGTCAGGATCAGGAACATCAGCATTGGGTGTGTCTGGTGTTTTTCCTTCGTATCAACAGGTTTGGGTAATATACGTATTGCCTTGATCATTATAACATTTGGATATTTGGTCTTCTCCTTGATTGTCGTCTGTTTCTGCAGCATTTCAGTTCTCTTTGTTCTGATTCGCCCAGGGCCGGGGGAAGGGGGTGGGAACAGGGAGCGGGTCGACCAATCAAAGCAGAGGGCTTTCTACACCATCATGGCCATCATGGCTGCCCTGTTTTTGAGGTTCCTGAGCAATTTGGTTTCCACTTCGTTGTATATGTCGTCAGTGCAGGGTGACTGTGAAGAGGCAATGATATGGTCTGCATTCTGGTTCACTGTTCCCAGCAGTCTGGTGTTACCTCTGCTGTTCCTGCAGAGAGCGGGGAAACTACCAGGCTGCAAACACTGAGGCACTTTGAGAAGTAAAGCAAACAGCCTTCAAGGAAAAAGTAACCTTAATTAGTGCATACTTATCTCTTAGTGGAATAAATTCCTTTTGTCTGCATTCAATTGGAACCTTCTAAGGTGTGTGAGTAGTCAGGGTTGTGTTGTTCAAATTGGATTGTGTGTGTTTTTATACTCCTGTTGCTGCTTTGCTTCAAAATGCAAACAAAAAGTAAAAATGGTTAAAGTTTTATAAACATTTGGTTTTATGCTCTTTGTAAAATATGTTATTTTTTTGTCAATGCTCTTCTTCCAAACTTCAAAAGGGTTGTGTTTGAAACAGCGTCCACACACCTGAAGACTCCGAGGACATGCAGGTGGTCTGGGTTGAGGTTACAAAGCCAATGTCTAACAATTGACATTTTGTTTTTGTACAAGTTTTGTTAAAAAAACATAAATAAAGCGTGCCAACAAACTAGCTTTGGAGTTGCTTTTTTCCAACATGTTGAACTATCTCTTTAAACACTAGGACGGACCCGGCGCCTTCTGAGGACTCCAAAGCATTAACAACATTTGCCTACCTTGATTGATCGGCAAAGTGCGACGTCTGTTGTGATACATGCAAATGTCTGCTACCGTCCGTCATGCTGTCACATTTCACAATGAGCATGTACTGTACACACACACACACACACACACACACGCACACACACACACACACACACACACACACACACACACACACACACATAGGATATGCCCGGATCACAAAGCAGTGAAAGGCAGTCAAAGACTCGGCGACGCAGCAGAAGAACGGTCAGAAACAAAAACTCTTACAAGGTGGGTCTACTTTTAATAACGTTGTTTATTACATTGTTTTATTTAAATGTTGTAAACTTTGAATTGTTAAATAGGTATTATATTGCCTTCAAAGTTCAGTAACTTCATAAGGGCAGGAAAAGGTAGAAGACAGCGTAACAATGCAGGAAAATGTCAGATCATGTTATAGCAAACATCTGGCAATATGTTGATAAGCCATTTTGACAGCAAAGCGTTTTATATGCTTTAGCTCAGCAGGAATGCGTCCAATGATGACAATCCAAGGTAAAACTATTGATCTGACAGAACTAACAGGTTATGAGAGGTCAGGGATATGAAAGCTAGTCAATGCGTGCTATAAATGACCAGGATGCATTGCATGGCAAGCGGCTGACAGCATGACTAGATATAGCATGAACTTCAAAAGGTATTGTTTTTATCGGCTGTATTTACCACCAACACTGATTTGGAGAATATAAGAACCTTAACAGACTACTCAATTTAAGGGCCATGCAAACTGGTCAAGATACTGAACCCCAACTTGCACATTGGTCAGGATACTCAACCCCAAATTCCAAATATGATTGGAGAATTAGCCCCAAATTGCAAATTGGTAAAGATATAGAACCCCAAACTGCCTACATGTAAATGTTTTCATGCTTTCAATGGTCCTGAAAGCCAAATGCCATTTCTCATATCCTGAATCATATATTAACTAACATTCTTCTCTTTGTCCTCGGTTCTAATAGACATGGCAGCCAATTCCTCCTCCAACTCCACCCTCCATCCGGCTGATTGCCCAAACCCCATCCTCGTCTTCACAGCCCTCTACGTCGTCTTCATCCTCCTCGTCCCTCTCTTCATCTTCGTCCTCTACACTGGCTTCCAACGATGGAGGAAACGAGGCTCTGCAGCATCAACGAGCCACACCGACGTCTTCACCTTTCACATGGTCGCCCTGGAGTTAATTGGATTTGTGGGGGACACCGTCTACTGCTATGGCTTATACTCAAATCACACATTTTTTGCTACCGTGGGGAGTAATGTCTTTTCTGTCATCTCTGTCGGACAGGCTCTGTTTCACCTGCTCACCTGTGTGGAGCGCTACCTGGCTGTTGTTCACCCCGTCACCTACCTGAGGCTGAGGCGGGGGGGCGGGGTCAGGATCAGGAACATCAGCATTGGGTGTGTCTGGTGTTTTTCCTTCGTATCAACAGGTTTGGGTAATATACGTATTGCCTTGATCATTATAACAATTGGATATTTGGTCTTCTCCTTGATTGTCGTCTGTTTCTGCAGCATTTCAGTTCTCTTTGTTCTGATTCGCCCAGGGCCGGGGGAAGGGGGTGGGAACAGGCAGCGGGTCGACCAATCAAAGCAGAGGGCTTTCTACACCATCATGGCCATCATGGCTGCCCTGTTTTTGAGGTTCCTGAGCAATTTGGTTTCCACTTCGTTGTATATGTCGTCAGTGCTGGGTGACTGTGAAGAGAATGCAATGCTGTGGTCTGCATACTGGTTCAATGTTCCCAGCAGTCTGGTGTTACCTCTGCTGTTCCTGCAGAGAGCGGGGAAACTACCAGGCTGCAAACACTGAGGCACTTTGAGAAGTAAAGCAAACAGCCTTCAAGGAAAAAGTAACCTTAGTTAGTGCATACTTATCTCTAAGTGGAATAAATCCCTTTTGTCTGCATTCAATTGGAACCTTCAAAGGTGTGTGAGTAGTTACAGTTCTGTAGTAAAAGTTGATTTTGGGAGTTTCTATTCACCTGTTTATATTTGCTTATTAAGTTGTGCAAGTGCTCTTCTCCCAGAATTGACTCAGCTGAGGCTCATGGGTAATGTAGTATGTAGACCTATCCGTGGCTATTACTTAAGAATTGTGAAACTTCATGTAACTTTAAAATATAGAAACTAGTTTTATACTCCCTGTGTACGAAGTGTTTTCTTTTCTTGGTCCTCAAACAGCAATGCTCTATTGTCTTTTTGTCTCACCTGAAGACAGCGAGGACACGCAGGTGTTCTGGGTCACATTAAACTATCTGATTTGACTGAGCAGCGGTTCTAGCTCACAGCACATTTGAATCCCGTCCAGCATCGACTTTAATAGAGGGATGGATCATTGAATGTCAACACCACAGCGGCCTCACATGCAGTACCATCAGAGCTAATGATATTTAAATGGGATCATTCCTTTGCCTCTTTCTGAATGTATAAACAAAGTACTCTAAATGTATTCAGCTATTGTGTTATCTGTGTAAGGCATAGAGCCAGCTATTTCTATGTGTTGGAAAATAAACCCCCAAATATTAAACTTGTATAATTCATTGTGTTGTAAGTCTGATCAAAGGTTGTACATTTGGTTTGCAGCAAAACTGAAAAACCTTTGCTATGCAGATGCTATCCAGTGGTTTACACATGCTTCGTGTGATGCTAAGCTACGCTAAACACATGATTTTTAATCCAATAGATAGTAAATCAGCAGATTAGACAATTACACAAAATGTATGCGTTGTAAATTGTAAATTAAATTCAATAACAGGTGCATGGTTAGCCTCACGTTTCCACTTTCTTAGTTTAGCATTAATCGTGCTAACAATTGGGAGGCATGTGTTTTTAAGATATTTCTCATAAAGCAAAGTGTTGGACACATTTTGTTGATTCTAGGTGTAGAATCTGGAGATCACAATGTGTTGTCTCACGCTATGCTAGTGGGACAACACACTCTGACTACTTTACTTATTCCTAGTTGTAAGTATCAAATGCCTTACCTCTTTAAACTACAAAGAGCCATGATGTGTTTTTAAACAAATCAGAAATATTGCCAAAGTTGAACCAATGCTTCCCAAAAACAGAAGTTAGAAGTATAGTTTGATAAGTGATTAGTGATTAGTTGGCATAAAGGGAACTGCTTTAGGCTGGTTTAGGTCCTATCTATCTGAACGCTCTCAGTTTGTACGTGTCAACGATGAATCTTCCACGCAAACCAAAGTTAGCCATGGAGTGCCACAGGGCTCAGTGCTCGGACCTATTTTGTTCACATTATATATGCTTCCGTTAGGCAATATTATAAGGAATCATTCTGTAAACTTTCATTGTTATGCGGATGATACTCAACTATATTTATCAATCAAGCCTGATGAAATTAATCATCTAAATAAAATTCAAGACTCAAGGACTTAAAAACGTGGATGACCTTAAACTTTTTGATGTTAAACACGACCAAAACTGAAGTTATTGTACTTGGCCCGAAGAATCTACGAAACAAACTATCTAAAGATATACTAACTATGGATGGCATTAATTTGGCCTCCAGTGAGACTGTAAGGAATCTTGGTGTTATATTTGATCAGAATTTATCCTTTAACGCCCACATAAAATCAATTTCAAGGACCGCCTACTTCCATCTACGTAACATTGCAAAGATCAGGCATATCTTGCCTCAAAACGATGCAGAGAAACTAGTCCATGCATTTGTTACTTCAAGGCTGGATTATTGTAACTCCTTATTATCAGGGTGTACCAAGAAGTCAGTCAAGTCGCTTCAGCTGATTCAAAATGCTGCAGCTCGTGTACTAACCAGAGTTAGGAAAAGGGACCACATTACTCCTGTTCTGGCTGCCTTACACTGGCTCCCTATAGAACACAGGATAGAATTTAAAATTCTTCTTCTCGCCTACAAAGCCCTTAATGGGCAGGCGCCATCTTACCTTAAAGAACTCATTATACCCTACTGGCCTACTAGGGCATTGCGTTCCAAGAATGCAGGGTTGTTGGTTGTTCCTAGAGTCTCTGAAAGTACAATGGGAGCCAGAGCCTTTTCTTATCAAGCTCCACATTTGTGGAATCAGCTTCCAGTTTGTGTTCGGGCGGCAGACACCCTATCCGTTTTTAAGAGTGCGCTTAAGACCTTCCTTTTTGATAAAGCTTATAGTTAGGGCTGATTAGATTCAGCCCCTAGTTTTGCTGATATAGGCTTAGTTTGTCGGGGACATCTTACTTCTTCCTTCTCTCTGTCTGTACTCTGTGTACTCTCATGTTCCGATTAACCCAGCTTCCCCACATCTCTTTCTTTCTGGTGTCTATATACGCTGGGATCCGGAGTCATGGATGATCCTGCGGTCCTGTGTCCTGCATCGCGAGCCCTGGATCTTGAGTCGTGGCTGTGGTCCTGGATCATAGGTCCTGGATGGATATCCTCGTGGATTCATCTTCCTATTATACACACATGCATTTCCAAACATTTGGACTACCTATGTTGCAAATGTATTATCTTTTCAATTTACACACGGCATCTATTGCACGTCTGTCCGTCCTGGGAGAGGGATCCCTCCTCTGTTGCTCTCCCTGAGGTTTCTCCCATTTTTCCCTTTAAACTGTGGGTTTTCTACGGAAGTTTGTCCTTGTACGATGTGAGGGTCTAAGGACAGAGGGTCTAAGGACAGAGGGTGTCGTATTGTCATACTGATATTTTGTACAAACTGTGAAGTCCACTGAGACAAATGTAACATTTGTGATATTGGGCTATAAATAAACATTGATTGATTGATTGATTATGAGATCGGACGAATGGTAATGGGGAAGAAATAAAATCTAGCGCTTTGACGATGAATGGTCAGCAGGAATGTGAATACACCAACACACTGCGGGTTCTGTGCATGTTCCCATCACGCGCTTTGTTCGGGTTTCTCACTGAGCAGGGAATCGAGTGTCCATCCGCCGACAGTCAGACACAATAAATAGAACTTAGAGATAATGGAGGAAGAGGAAAGGCCGTTTGATCCTGCAGCGCTTTATTCGTGTATCATCCAAGAAGGAACATCACCACACGTGTAGTCCTAAATATATAGGAACTTACAAAAAACAAACACAATAATTTATTAATAAATGAAAATAATACAAGACGAGAAACTCAGGAATGACAATACAAGTGTATTTGAAAAGATAATATGTATTTGTGATGGTTTCCATTTGATTACATGCAACAGTGATACAAACATTTTTAAAGATAGCAAATCAAATATGGAGACACAACTCTGAAAAATATGAATATACAAGACCCTTTTTTAATATAAATATAAAGCACTAAATATCGGAAATTAATGAAATGTTTGGAGGGAAAGACATCGAAGCTGTCTCTTATGGCCTCATGGGAACCATTCAGTTGGTAAACTATACATCTTTCTCCTTCTAATCTAACATTATAGTAACTCGTTGTTATTCCACATGTTCTGTATATATTCCCCAACAATCCTTTCTATTACCCGGATGCTCTGACTGAAGGGAATAGTGTTGAATAAACTAAAGTAATCAATATGTTGTGTTTTAGGACTTTAGCTGTGGAAGAAGATGCAATATCCTTTACTGGCCGTAATACAATATAACAAACTGAAAAATCGGAATACGTAATATTAAAGTAAACATAGATAAGAATCAAAAAAGAAATGCTAACCCTAACCCTAATATACAAATCCCATTTCACAGATTGACATATCCTCCCATGTGACCTCAGAGGGGATTTATTCATGCTGTTGTATCGTTTATTCCAACATTAACTCATATCTATATATTTGAAGCTAGCCACAACCTCGCCCTGCTGTAGAGAAAGTCTTAAGGTACATTGTCGGTGTGTCAGTGTGTTTTTAATTGATTTAGTGTTGCAGGAATGAGTCCTGAAACACAGAGGTGACTCAGCGTTTTACCACTTCCTGTTCCCTCTTCAATGGTTTTCTGAAAATGTGTTTGGTGTGAAGAGATTTTAACGTATGTTCTACGACCCTAAACATCAATTATCAATCTTAAAGTGGTGTTAATATGTGGAGACAAAACATGTAAGTATCATAAACGTTTGACTGACACAGAGATTATTTTCTGCACATGGAGAAATCCCATTGGACCAGCGAGATGGTGCGTTCAGGGTCCAACACAAAAACACAACATCCAAGCACCACTCTACCTGAAAAAAGTCCCTATCCTGACTCGGAGCTGTGCCGACAACAGCCCAGTTTCCTGTCTAGTGCAGAGACAGCCGAGGCAGAACTGAGCCGCTGGGCAGGGACAGAAGATGGCCGGCATCGAACAGCATGCATCCTGTACACTCAACGGAAAATAGATCAACTACCAAACAGAAGCCCCGCACACCTCGACTACAGAGTTTCCAAAATGGCCAGGATGATGTGGAACGCCCTTCGCTTTGATTGGTCAACAGGGACCTTTCCCCCGAGCCGGGACTCTTCAGGACACGGAGAACAGAAAGGCAGCAGAAACACGCCCCGAGTGCAGAGACGCCCGTCACGCACATTATCGGGACGCCGGGGAAACTAGTGCAGTATTCTGTCATCCCTATCCATCCGAAGCACGGCAGGAACACAAGATGCTGACGTCCCTGATCCGGACGCCTCCTTTTTCCCGGAGGCGCACGTAGGTGACGGGGGAACGACGGCCAGGCAGCGTTCAATGCACGTCAGGAGGCGGAAAGCCGCCTGTCCGGGGAGAATAGTGCACGTTGAAAACACCCCGACCTTTAAGGCCAAGATGCTTCTGGTGATCGAAGCCAAGCCGTAGACCAAAACTCCGAAAGCAGCCACGACCTCCAGGAGCATCGTGTGGTAGGTGAAGAAGTCCGAGTGGCTCGTTGCCTTCCTCCGCCGTTGGAAACCCAAGTAGAGGACGAAGAAGAAGAGAGGGAGGAGGAAGAGGACGTTGATAAAGGTGTTTCAAAGATGATCAAACTGCCCAAGGAGTCAGAGCATGCTGTGTGAACGGAAAGGCTGGGGGAGGGTCGCGTCGCGTTGACGGAGGATGAGTTCATCGCCTGGAGAGAAGAAAGGGAGTCAAAATATGGACATGCAACTGTTGGGTGGGCAGCAAAAGAGATGCTTAACAGGGCGTCATGCACCAAGTCTGATGTTCATAGCTTTCTCATTTGAATGCATTTGCCTCAGAAATTCACTTAATGCAAAACTAGAATTTCGAGCCTTCAGCTCAACATGAAAATCTAAAAACATCAATCATCTTTTCTCTGGTTTTGCATCCCATTAACAACTCCCATCTTTACTTAACTTAAACATCTTCAAACTTCTCTTACATTGTTGGTATTAATACTTTTGAATCCATGACTTGAAGCTCTTACATTTGCGACCAAACAGAGCCGGTGTCTTTATTTAGATTTAAAGGGGGTTAACTGTGCTCAAATCTCAGAGTGTTTTAAATCTTGGAACACATATCGAGACAAGAGAGATTTAGGATAAAAGCCCAATCCTCTTACTTGTTAGAGCCCATCATGTAGTTATTTGGCCAAGCCACAACGAGGTCTAAACATGAACAACTCCACCTAACTCGTATGTGCTGGAGAGTACAATATATTCCACTGGTGACCAAAGACCACAGCATGACCAGACCAACCCGTTGTTCATTAGTAACTCTTTGGTTAAGGCAGAAGGTAACATAACGGGTGCAAACCAGTAAACAAAGACTATACCAATGAATACCATGCCAATAACAATTGGGACTTACATCACATTCAAATCGACAAACCTTTTTCATGGTGTTTCCTGCTCTGTTTCCTGTTTCCACCGCTGACTGCAGAACACAGCTGTCTGCTTTAAAGATATAAAGTTAGAGGAGGTGTGACTGGATTACACGGAGGAACATAGAACTGGGAGTTATTTGCATTTTACAAAACCAACAATAAGTCTGTGTCTAGAACCGCATCCATGATAGATCTACAGAAACAGCTGATGCTGGTTCCTCACATGGGTGGACATCAAACACACACACCTTAGCACATTATAAACGCTGTCACTTTGTCACAATACATGTTCAACTATCCATCTGTTCTGCGACACTTTTATAATCAAAGATGAGCAAAGAACCTTCTAGATGTCTTTATTACAGTCTTTACAAAGAAGAAAGAAAGTCTATAAAGAAAGTCTTATCACCTGTGTTGTGATGCAAGTTGGTCCTTGCTGGTATTCCTCTGGACATTTGGGTCCATTTCTGTGCAGGGACAGGAAGTCTGAAGACCAGTTCAGAATCTTGGAGGAAACCTTGACTAGAACATGTTTGTTAACCCCAGACCTCAGGCTAACAACCACAAACACACTCAGAAACCCATTGATTTCCAGACCAGTGGACAGAATGTGATAACATGCTGAGTCATATCAGGGTTCCTGCACACATTAGCAAGCACGAGCAACATCCGACATCCCTTTCCTGACAAAGAAGCCTGAGCAATATCCTCTAATGTCTTGCCAGTAACTTAGCTCAATGCGTTATTCTGCCTCCTCATCAAAAAGAAGGCGACGGCGCCGCTGTGTTTGGCTGCTCGTTGCCGCTCCTGTTTGTCTCTGATTGTGTCTCTGTGTACGTATGATGTGCAAGCCACTATCACCTACGATCGTCAAACACTTCTGAATATACAAGCCTCTGTCGTGGAGTTATACTCCCGGGATGCCGGTCAAAGATTCTTTCACCGCTCTCTATTCTCTCAACCACCTGAAGATGTATGGGCTCGGCCCTCCGGCTATCACCGTAGCAAACGAGCTAGGAGGCGGAGTAAGCGTGCAGGCGCCTCGGTTAAGTTGAGGAATCCAGTCCACTGTCGCTCGGCACCGGCCTACTCTTCCCGGCCCGACGATGCTGGACCTGGTCGGCTGTGCTGCTCCATTCCACGGCGCTCCATCGAGACGAGGTATGCCTTTCTCAGGCCGACTGTCCCAGACACGGACATGGTCACCGGGCCACTGCATCCCGCGGGGCTCTCTGTGAAACGTGGCCGTGTAGTCTTCCAAAATCTCCGCCTTCTGGCGTGCGAGCCGTTGTCTGATTATATTGATATCTCAGTCAAAATGGCGCTGATCAACACGAGATCCATATAAAAAACATTGATGCTCCATGACTTGTTTACAGCCCGTGGATTGGATTTCCTGATGGTGACGGAAACCTGGCTTAAAACTGATGAGCTCGCTCCACTTCTTGCTGCGAGGGTAAAATACTTTTCCAACCTAATTTCAAACAACTCCCAAGGTGTTAATCAGTACCACTAACTCTATCATCGGCCCGCCCCCAGTACCAGCTCAGACATGTCTCCTGCTGTGAAGAATTATTTTATTTCTTCACTAGCAAAGTTGAGGATATTAGAATGAACATCAGCCCCCCACCTGTGACCTAGCCGTCTCGCTAGTCTGTTCCTCCAAACTGAACTGCATTCAACCCATTACACTACCCTCCCTTACACAGATTGTTTCCACCATGAAACCTTCAACCTGCCCTCTTGACTGTGTCCCCACTGCCCTTCTGAAGGATGTCTTTGACTCTAGTGGCCCCAGCATCCTCTCCATAACTAACAGCTCTCTGTCAACTGGTACCGTTCTAACCTGCTTCAAGCATGCAGTGGTCACGCCCCTCCTGAAAAACCCAATGTAGACCCCACCCTGCGTAGTAACTACCGACCTATATCTAAACTTCCATTCCTTTCAAAGGTTCTTGAAAAGGTTATTCTCAGTCAACTGCAGCCCTACCTCCACCAACATAACATCTTGGAAAGATTCCAATCAGGTTTTAGGCCCCACCATAGCAGGGTCTGCCTTGTTGAAAGTGTACCTGCTCCTCTCTGCTGACTCTGGTAACTGTGCCATCCTGATTCTTCTTGACCTCAGCGCGGCGTTCGATACAGATCGTGACATCTTATTACACCGCCTCCACTACGCGGTGGAGTTGATGGCACTGCCTTAGACTGGTTCACATCTTACCTCAACAACAGAAGCCCCCCCCGGCTAGTCTCCCCTGCAGTGTCCCACAAGGCTCCATCCTAGGTCCTATTCTGTTCTCTATTTACATGCTTCCTCTCGACTAAGTCATGCAAAAATATAACATGTCCTTCCACTGTTGTTGGCTGTGACACACAGCTCTATCTCCCCCTAAAAACAAACGACCAGTCCAATATTAAGAACCCCATGAACTGCCTTGAAATCCCTCAAAGCATTTACTAACAGTCTTGGCAACCTGTCCGCCCTTGTCAAACCCCATGTCAAAAACCTTGGTGTTATATTGGACTCTGCCTTTAAGTTTGACTAACAGGTCAATGCAGTAGTTAAAGCCAGTTTTTTCCAGCTTCGAACCATCGCCAAAATCAAGCCGTTTCCGTTTTCTAAAGATCTAGCGAAAGTCATCCATGCCTTCATTTCATCCCGCTTAGACTACTGCAACTCCCTGTATACTGGGACCTGTCAGTCATCCCTGTCCCGCCTGCAACGGGTCCAAAACGCCGCAGCTAGGCTCCTCACAGACAGCCGGAAGAGGGTCCATATTACCCCCATTCTGGCCTCTCTCCACTGGATGCCAGTACGGCTCCGAATTGACTTTAAACTTCTCTTATTTGTGTGTAAAGCCCTGAATGGGCAGGGCCCCTCCTATGTTGCAGACCTCCTTATCCCATATTCTAGCTCCAGGCCCCTCAGGTCGGCTAACCTGGGGCTCCTGGTTGTCCCACGCTCCAAACGTGAACTCAGGGGCGACCGAGCCTTTTCTATTGCAGCCCCAAGACTGTAGAACAGCATCCCCCTCCCCATCAGATCGACCCCCTCCATTGACTGCTTTAAATCCAGGTTAAAAACACACTTTGACTCTCTAGCGTTTGACTCCATATCTGTCTGGTTGTGCCTGGGCCTATGTTTGTTGTGCATATGACCTTTCTGTATGTATGTTTATGTCGTTGATCCTTATCTATTTATCTAAAGGTCGTGTCAGCTGCTCTGTTCTACAGCACTTTGGTCAGCGTGGGTTGTTTTTAAATGTACTTTGTAAATAAATGTGATGGATTGATTGATTGATAAAGGACCTTTTCTGGTCCTGGTTTCCAAAGAAATATCCTGATCCACAAGACAAGAACTTTCAGACAAAGCCTTGAGTTTCTAAAGTTTAAAACCCACAGGAGTTTTAAGAACTTTTTGTGAATCTAAACCTCAGCAAAGACATCGGATTCATAGAAAAAAGTGGATTTTGCATAATAGGTGACCTTTAAGTTCACTGTTTGTGTACTGATCTAGTAGTATCCTAAAACCCTTTAAGCCTGAGCAATATCCTACAACCCCTTACTGTCAAGGAAGCCTGAGCAATAACCTCTTATGTCTTGGCAGTAACTTGGCTAGCATACAGTTTGAGAAGGAAGTTTACTGGTCATGATTTCCAAAGAAAGATCCTGATTCAAGACAAGACAAGAACTTTCAGACAAAGCCTTGAGTTTCCAAGAGTTTCAAGAACTTTCAGACAAAGCCTTGAGTTTCCAAGAGTTTCAAGAACTTTTTGTGAATCTAATCCTCAGCGGAGACATCGGATTCATCAAGCTCAAGACCCAGAAGACAGAGTATAGTCCCATTAAGATTCTCATTTAGCTTCACTGTGTGTGTACTGATCTAGTAGTTTCCTAAAACCCTGAGCAATAACCTCCAATGTCCTAGAAGTGGCCCAACACTGTCCTTCCTACGAGATTTGTCTTGGCAGATGAGAAGCGCTATATAAATGTATTATTATTATTATTACTTCTACTACAAGTCACATTTCACAGGTTATCTCAACTAATAGCTGACTCACTCTCACTTCTATTCTGTTATCTAAATCTAGCTTTCACTGTTGATTCCTGTTGGGGCTTAAACATGCTAGCGTTCCCGCTCTGTGTAGAAATAGAAGAGGTAGAATGAGACTGCTTGGCAGACAGGGCCAGAACCCGGACATAAGCAACGAACATTTATGTATCTCTGTTCCTTCGCCCAGCAGGAAATTGCTAACCAATAAACCAGTAAACCTCATCATCAGTGTAACCAATATGGCGCAGATGGTAAAGAAAGCCCTCTGCTTTGATTGGTCAATCTGTTCCCTGTCCCCGCCCACTTTCCCGAGTCCAATCAGAACACGGAGTGCGGAGATGCAGCAGAAAGAAACGACGGATACGCATAGGGCTACGATGGCTAAAACAACGAAGATGGGGAAATCCGGGAATCTTAAAACTGTCATAACTGCTTCACCGAAGCACATAATCCAAACTAAACCGATGGCTGTGTTCCTGATCCGGATACCGCCCGCCTGCTTCGAGCCCAGGTAGGTGACGGGGTGAACGACAGCCAGATAATGCTCTATGCAAGTCATACAGTGCAGGAAACATAGTCCGGGGTAAGTTAAGGAAAGAATATAATACCCAGCCGTCATCATCCCCACACTGCAGGAAAACATGCCCA
Source organism: Harpagifer antarcticus (assembly GCA_902827135.1). Lineage (NCBI taxonomy): Eukaryota > Metazoa > Chordata > Actinopteri > Perciformes > Harpagiferidae > Harpagifer > Harpagifer antarcticus. The sequence goes on from CADEHL010001367.1 coordinate 66,580, forward strand.
TGCAGAAGAGGGTCAATCCCAAAACAGCAACGATTTCTAAGGTCACCATGTTGTACGTGATGGCGTCCGAATGGCTCGTTATTCCGGAGGAAACGGAGCGTTGGCGCCACCATCGTCGGAAACCGATCCAGAAGATGAGGATGTAGATGGGCAGGAGGAAGAGGAGGTTGGTGACGGTGAAGGAGGCGAGGATGGCGGAGCTCAAGAGATTTTCGGAGCAGGAGAACATGAAAGGGTAGGCGTTGGGGTTTGAGATACAGGGTTGAGGGGAAATCAGGGAGGCGTTGGAGGAAGAGTTGAAAAACATGATTGATGGTTGAAAGCCTGAGGAGAGAAATATCAAAAGACAATTATCAGAGATGGCAAAAGTACACACATCCTTTACTCAAGTATAAGTACACACATCCTTTACTCGAGTATAAGTACACACATCCTTTACTCAAGTATAAGTACAGATACTTGTGTTTAAAAATACTCTGGTGAAAGCATGGACGCGGGAAGGGGGGGTGCTGAGGGGGCTGCAGCACCCCCATCTGCTGGCGGAGAGTTGTAACTGCAACGCCAAAGAGTTCACAAAACAAATCAATACAAACGTTTTATTTTGAGTTACTATTTTTGAGTTAGCATGTTAGTGAAAGCAGTCTCCATAAGAGAAAGTGATAATGCAGTGTGCTTCTTCTGTTGCTCTGCTGTAGAAAAGAACCTCGTCAGTGCAGACAAGGGCTGTTTCTCAATCTCGAGTAAAGCTGCTTCAGAGCCACTAAGTCAAGCATACTACGTCATCGAGTGTACTGTTCCAATGTCCAGCATACTTGGAAATCTACCGAGCCCGGCGTATTTCATGTGGAGACTCCGCGGTCTTAAAATCCCCACAATGCTTTGCGCATGGACCAATTTCCCCAAATCTGTGGCGAAAAATGTAAGAGGCGGGGCCTCTCATATGACGCACACCTGCACACTTGCTAGCCTGTTCCACTCTTCGTTTTCCGAATGCCAGGAAGGATTCTTGCCTCCACTAGAATCCCCCTCACCCCCCCCCCCCACCCCACTAGTGTTGCAAAGGGGAGGAAAGTTTCCGGAAAGTTTCCATGGGAAGTTAAGCTCGGGAATTTTGGAAATATTCAATGCAAAATTAAACAAAAAGACATGACATTTCAACAGATTTAAACAACAACAAAAATTGTTTTTAAGTTGAACAGAACAAGTTTGAATTATTTTATTCAACAATTATTTTTTTCATTGAAGAACGAAAACCGGAATGCTGAGTTAAATGTTACTCATTCCCCCAAACCCCACTCATTAAAAAATGAACAAAAATGCACCCCCGTCCAAAAATCCCCACAAAGTCCCCTTCAAAATGAAAAGAGCCCTCCTCCCTTCCTCCAAACAGTCCATTCAACATGCAAATCTTCCTTATATATACTACATTTAAGTTCCCTACGAAGAGCCAACCTTCAATTTAGAAAATTCCCGTTTATTCCCATGGAAAGTTTCCATCTTTGAAAATTCCCTGAATGTTGCAACCCTACACCCCGCACCCCCAAATCTGACCGACTTCCCGCGTCCCTGGTTGAAAGTAGAAGTACTGACTAAACTTCTTTATCAAGTGAAAGTAAAGAGGCTTTGAAGTGTACTTCAGTAAAAAGTACCCATAGCTAGCAGCTGCTTTAAAGAGTACCTGACCTCCCTTTATATCAATAGAACAATAATGTCATTGTTAGCTAATGAATGTTTCCATGCTGAACAACGGCAACATGACAACGTTTCCATTGGTCCCTCTTCTTTAGAGAAGACCAGGAAGTGATGGATACACGGATCGTGTTCAAATCAATAGACAATAAGAAATCTGATCCTCACGTTTACCATATTTGGTCTTAGCAGCAACATCAGAACAGCAACCCATTTGTTCCCCATTGTCCAATCAGATGAAGTTGGATATCCAGATATATTTCACTTTAACAATCTGGATTACTGTAATCTGAATTTAAAACAAGTTCATGCATTTCAACTATAATTTAAACGATTTGGTAGCGTAGAGTTCCTAGTTGGTGTTAAGCCTTACGTTAGCACTCGTTCAGTAGATTACTAGCAAGAAGAAGAAGAAGGGACTTTTCAAACTTCTCTCGAGTTGATAGAAGTTTTGAAGCAAAGCTAAGTGGAGCTTAGTGTTTTACAATTCAAGACCCAATGTGAGCATAACTTTCCATGCATTGGATTCCTCACTTGGACTGTAACATCACGTCATTTTAGGAAATGTACTTCAAATGTAATTTACTTCAAAGAGTCAGAAAGGAAACAGCATCTGCTCGAACAACACAACCCCTTCTGTAACGACAGCATTCGTATGTCTCAACCAGAGGAGACGAGTGGCCCTTTTCTTGCTCACATGCAAATAAACATATTAAGATCAGTCGTTCACCAAACCACAATGAAGGTTATAAGTCATTAGAGGCAAACAATGTGAGTTTAGAGAAAGCAAACGATAGACTCTTTAAAAGGGAAATATAATACACTCTCACCCTCATTAGTAAAGAGAACATTGAACACAACTTGGCCCACTTAGAAAATACATCCTTTGATTGACACTTTTCTGGATTCTGTAAATGCAGATTCTGCACCATAGCCTTAATGTAGACGTTATTGCTCATGATTCCTTTAAGAGGTGAGATGGACGTACCTTGAGAGGGACCAGGTGTGTGCAGGTCTCAGGTCTCCCGCTGATGGGTGAGATGGACGTACCTTGAGAGGGACCAGGTGTGTGCAGGTCTCAGGTCTCCCGCTGATGGATGAGATGGACGTACCTTGAGAGGGACCAGGTGTGTGCAGGTCTCAGGTCTCCCGCTGATGGATGAGATGGACGTACCTTGAGAGGGACCAGGTGTGTGCAGGTCTCAGGTCTCCCGCTGATGGATGAGATGGACGTACCTTGAGAGGGACCAGGTGTGTGCAGGTCTCAGGTCTCCCGCTGATGGAATGCAGGTGATGCGATGTTGTTGTTGTTTTATGTTGGGCAGGGATCTGACACGTTGTTTGCATAATGCATTTTGCATTTTCATTTGTTCCAGCTTAATATCCTGGCAGTCATAACAATTAGATATCTTTAGAAGCAGCAGAGGTACACACACACACACACACACACACACACACACACACACACACACACACACACACACACACACACACACACACACACACACACACACACACACACACACACACACACACACACACACACACACACACCAAGCAAACACCCATTACATGATATTCAAATCCATACCATAAGCCATATGTTTTGACTAATAGCACTAAACACCTGCATCTCACACACACATACACACACACACACACACACACACACACACACACACAGATACACACACACACACACACACACACACTCACACACACACACACACAGATACACACACACACACTCACACACACACACTGCTCACTACACACTTTGGTTTTATTGGAAACTAACCTAGGGTAATTAAGAAGTATTTTAAATATGATAACATATTTCTTATGACAATAAAATATATTTTAATTTATTTAACTGTATTTCTTCAAACCTAAATATGTTCAGCACTATGTGGACATTCCTCTGATTATTCCATATTTTTTACTTTAAGCAAACCTTAGGAAAAAGAAAGGCTAATAAATACATTCAATATCAATATTGTTTAAGGAATATTGTAAAGTGCATTACAAGTAGTTCTTGAGATGAAATACACTTAAGGATTAGGAGTTATTTAATCTAAAAAAAGGGTTATTCTTTCTCAAAATACTGTCCTTCAACAAAAACACTTTTAATATCATCAATAATCTGAATAATAACAATAATATGTCACATAAATGTAATTCAAGTAGTTCTTGAGATGAAAACTGTGGATTTTCTGAAGTCCTCCTCCTGCTGCCTTGATATTATTCCAACAGTATTTTTCAAAGATGTTTTGCCTTGCATGGCCTCAGATCTACTTCATATAGTAAACAAATCTCTTCACTCAGGTATTTTTCCACAGGCCCTGAAAACTGCAGTCATTAAACCGTTCTTAAAAAAGAATAATCTAGATGCTTCAGTAATGAACAATTACAGGCCCATATCAAACCTGCCATTTCTAGGTAAAATCATCAAACAGTTGAGTAATTTCTTGCATTTAAATAGTTGTTTCGATGTGTTCCAGTCAGGCTTTCGTCCAAACCACAGCACTGAGACTGCTCTTGTAAAGGTCTTCAATGACATCCACTTAAACACAGACAGTGGCAGAACTTCAGTGTTAGTATTATTAGATCTCAGTGCTGCGTTTTACACTGTTGACCACAACATATTACTAGACCGACTGGAAAACTGGGTGGGACTTTCGGAAACAGTTCTAAATTGGTTTGAATCCTACTTAAAGGACAGAAACCACTTTGTTTCTATAGGTAAATACACATCTGAGTTGACAAATATGACATGTGGGGTTCCTCAAGGCTCCATCTTGGGGCCTCTTCTCTTTAACGTCTACATGCTACCACTGGCTCAGATAATGAAAAACAACAACATAAGTTACCATAGCTATGCAGATGACACACAAATTTACGTAACAATTTCACCAGGAGACTATGCTCCAATTCAAACACTGAGTAAGTGCATTGAACAAATCAATGACTGGATGTGTCAGAACTTTCTCCAATTAAACAAAGATAAAACTGAGGCAATGGTTTTTGGAGCCAAGGCAGAACGTATAAAAGTTAGCGCTGAGCTTCAGTCTGCAATGTTCAAAACAACAGAGCCAGAAATCTAGGTGTAGTCATGGACTCTGACCTGAGTTTCAACAGCCACATTAAAACAGTTACTAAATCAGGCTACTATAACCTAAAGAATATATCTAGGATTAAAAGACTAATGTCACAGCAGGATTTGGAAAAACTTGTCCATGCTTTTATCTTCAGTAGACTGGACTACTGCAATGGTGTCTTCACAGGTCTCACTAAAACATCTATTAGGAAGCTGCAGCTGATTCAGAACGCTGCTGCTCGAGTCCTCACTAACACTAAGAAAGTGGATCACATCACTCCTGTTCTGAAGTCTTTACACTGGCTTCCTGTGTGTCAAAGAATAGATTTCAAAAATACTGCTGCTGGTTTATAAAGCTTTGAATGGTTTAGGCCCAAAATACATTTCTGACCTCCTGCTAAATGATGAACCATCCAGATCTCTCAGGTCTTCAGGGACTGGTCAGCTTTTTGTCCCCAGAGTCAGAACTAAACATGGAGAAGCAGCGTTCAGTTATTATGCTCCATCTGGAACAAACTCCCAGAAACCTGCAGGTCCGCTGCAACTCTGACTACTTTCAAATCCAGCAAGAAGACTTTTATTTTTGTCGCTGCTTTTAATTGAACTATTCACATCTTAGACTGAGCTGTAACTTTTATCCATGTATTTTTTCTTTTAATGTTTATTTTTTTAGCTTTTCTTTTTAATGACTGATTTTAAATGCCATTTTCTTAATGTCTTTCATTTTTTGTAAAGCACTTTGAATTGCCTTGTGTTGAAAAGTGCTATATAAATAAACTTGCCTTGCCTTGTTGTTGAAGTTTGGGGGAGGTCTGATCGGTAGTGCAATGCGTGGTTAAACAGAACTGAGCCCCAGTACTGTGTGTCTTGTTTCAATGTCTTCATTCTGGTTTGGTCTGCCCAGTGATTTGATTTTACCTCTGCTGTGTCTACACCGGGCGGGAAAACTACAATGCTGCAAACAAATTGCAGTTTCCGGATAAGAGATGGATCATGGTTTAAAATGTTAAAGATTGGAGAGCCAGAGAGATGGATAGATGTAGAGAACGCCATGTTATTGGACTCACCTCTCTTTGAATTAGTGTATGATTAAAAATGAATATCTAGAAAACATTGTAAGAGAAAAAATGACGTCATTTATATTTAATGTAAATAATAAAGGACCAAGAGTAGAGCCCTGTGGCACTCCATAACTGATGGTACGAATGACAAGTAGGGGCAGACAATACCTCGTATTACTTTGGGAACCATGCAGGGCCGTCTCTGGCCAACTTGTGGCCCCACGCAAAGTTATATGATGAGGCCCTCTGTGTCGCGAGCGTTGACGGGGGGGTAGGGGTGCTAGTGGAGCCTCGCAGCGGCGAAACTATGCGACGCTTACACAAACTGCGCCGCATAAGCGCATAAAGGTGCGCTCAGTTGAGACTCCCACTGCAAGATGAGGCCCCCCCGTGAGGTGAGGCCCCCTCCGTGAGGAGAGGCCCCCTCCGGGAGGTGAGGCCCCCTCTGCGAGGTGAGGTCCCCTCCGCGAGGTGAGGTCCCACGCAGTCTGCGTGATCTGCGTGTAGGGAGGGGCGGCCCTGGAATCATGCAAATATTAAATAGTATCATCTGCATAGAAACACAGGTTTTGGAAGAATGTAATTGATGTTAAATGTAAATAGTAAAGGACCAAGATAAGAGCCCTGTGGCACTCCATTACTGATTGAAACGGCGTATTCAACACTCTTATTACCAGTTACATTTACCTTGTTAGCACGCTTGTATTTGCTTATTCACATTAAATAATGTGGCATTTGTAATCATTCAAGATACAAAAGTAAAGTTAAATGTTTAAGTGTTATAATTGTTTTAATGTGGAAGCTTTAATTTATCCTACTTTGCAATTAATACTGGAGTGACTGTTGTGAAAATATCTCTATGTGATTTGATTTGAATACTCACCTTTTTGTTGAATTAGATCAAATGTTGATCTTATTGGACTGATTGAATAACACATTGTTAACAAACCAATTGCATGTTCAGATGTTGATTTCTTTCCCTTTCATTTTTGGAAATTAATTTTAGCGTTTGAAATCTTTAAGATTGTTCTCTTATGTGTGTACTGTTCTAGTATATTGTATCTCATATTATAAGTAAATGTGATTTAACAAAGTAAGACTTCTCTATTTCAAAGAATAAATGTCTTAATAACCTATTCTGTGTGTTTTATTGTGTTTTTCTTGTATCAGCTCTTTACAGTTCATGCTCGAACTAGCTGATGATAATCGGTGTGATATTCAAATAATGCTGCTGCTCTCCCTGCAATCTGACCTCTCAGCGATACATTTGCCTGTTTAAATCTACCGTAAAAAGTATCATTAAATACGAACTGCATTAAAAAAACAAAGGCCTGCTCTCACCTGTGCTTCATACACCTTGATCACGGATATATTGAAATATATCTGGATCAGATCCCAGTCAGCGGTCAGAGAGTTTGGGGACGAAGGAGAAAGACGATCCCAAAGAAAATCTACTGAGGTGGGTGATCTTTAAAAATTAAACAAAGTGTTCTCCAAAGTGTGTTTAGAGTAGCTGAGCACCTGCTGCTTTTAAAGACAAAACTATCTGATTGAAAAGATTGAATATATATAAACACAACATTTAGGATAGACCTCGTACACATGAATGCTTATGCAATGGGTGCCCTTAAAGATAGATCACCTGTGGTGGTAGCACATCAATTGTTCTCTCTAGTTAAGCTGAATTACATCGGGTTTCGCTCGTCACGTCCTCCTTGCAGCTCGATAGATTCTAGACCCAAAAGCCTGTGCAAGAAAAACACAGAGGAATCCGCTGAAAACACTGATGTCCACTTCGGATGTCAATATGTTACACTAGAAATGGTATCAACAAAGTTGATACCATCCGCTCCCTCCTCTCTAGCCCCTCTGCACCTCCAGTTACAACTGCTGACCCACAGCCTGGGACAACCCAGCCTCTTCGCTGTTTCACGGACATCTCCCAGCGAGAGGTTGTTGGCATCGTTAGGAGGATGAAGCCCTCCACCTGTGTCCTGGACCCCCTTCCTTCAGCTCTTGTAAAATCGTACATCGGTACCATGAGCCCCATGATCACTAAGATCGTAAACCTCTCACTCCAGGCTGGCCATGTCCCCTCTGCCCTAAAAACCGCTGTCATCAAACCTCGCCTCAAAAAACCCTCCCTTGACCCGGGAGTCCTGGCCAATTACAGACCCATTTCCAACCTTCCTTTTCTATCAAAGGTGCTGGAAAAAATAGTTGCTGCTCAGCTCCATGACCACCTAAACTCCAACAATCTATTTGAGAAGTTCCAGTCTGGTTTCCGCTCAGGCCACAGCACAGAAACTGCCCTGGTCAGGGTCACCAACGACCTGCTGATGACGGCTGATGCTGGCTCTCCCTCTCTCCTCATCCTCCTCGATCTCATTGCAGCTTTCGACACCGTCGATCACGGCATCCTCCTCCATCGTCTGCACTCCACCATCGGACTCTCTGACTCTCCCCTTGACTGGTTCAGATCATACCTCACCGGGAGAACAGAGTATGTCTCGTTGGGCGAGGCAGAGTCGGGTACCCACAACGTCACCTGTGGTGTCCCTCAAGGATCAGTTCTCGGCCCCACCCTCTTCACACTCTACATGCTCCCCCTTGGCTCTATCATCAGCCGACATGGAGTATCATTCCATTGCTACGCTGATGACACCCAACTGTACCTCAGGATCAACCCTACCTCCTCTGCAGCCCTGCCTTCACCCACACTCACTGCCTGCCTGGAGGAGATACAGGCGTGGATGAAGCAAAACTTCCTGAAACTCAACAGCACCAAGACCGAAGCAATTATAGTTGGCACCCTACACCAGGTTCGGTCATCCACCATCACCACCATCACCTTCTCCGGCCAGGACATTACCCTCTCCTCAATAGTCACCAACCTGGGTGTTAAAATGGACGCCCATCTGACCTTTGACGCCCACATTAAACAGCTGTGCAAGAACTCCTTTTATCACCTCAGGAACATCGCCAAACTCCGCCCCACACTCACTCTGTCTGACGCCGAAAAGCTGGTCCATGCCTTTGTCTCCTCCAGGCTGGACTACTGCAATGCACTCCTCATCGGGATCCCTAACAAAAGCATCCAGAAGCTCCAATACATTCAGAACAGCGCTGCTAGGATCCTGATGAGAGTGCGCAAATATGATCACATCACCCACATCCTTAAAGCACTACACTGGCTACCCGTGAAACTAAGGATCGAATTCAAGGTCTCCGTCCTCACCCACCAGTGTGTCCATGGAACTGCCCCTCCCTACCTCAAGGAACTCCTCACCCCCCATACCTCCTTACGGACCACCCGCTCCAGCAACTCCAACTTCCTCAAACCCCCCAGGACTAAGCTCCGTACTATGGGAGACCGGGCCTTCTGCTCGGCTGCTCCCAGTCTGTGGAATGCTCTCCCCGACCAAATGAGAGCACCACAGACCGTGGAGGCTTTTAAAAAAGGCCTCAAGACCCTTCTCTTCAAAAGAGCCTTTGCCTAGACCTTTTTATATCCCTTTTATTTATTTTTTATTTTTGTATTGCTTTTTATTAAATTCTACTGTGTTGTGTAATGTTTATTTATACTGTTCTGCTGACTACTTGTAGCACTTTGGGATCTGAGATCAGATATGAAGTGCTTTATAAATGGAACCCATTATTATTACTAGTCGATACCAGTGAAAATCCATGGTTCTCCAACCAATTTCATACCGTGGTAAAACACAAAACCATGAATCCCTTGAACTTCCACAGGTCAGGTTAAACAGCTCAACATTCTCTCTCTATTATCTATTATATTGCTAAAACATCCAGTAACTATGCAAACACTAACAGATTATATTTTGTATCATTATAACTCTGTAGTTATTATTAGAATAATACTAATATTTACTGAACAGTATAAAACCTAGATTTTTGCATTTCTTCCCCATTAGCATTCGTCCCGATCTAATAAGGCTGCAGGAGGTAAACCGCAGACTTGTGCAAACACAACAATTAAAATAAATCTGCTTTAAATCAGAATATGCTTAAAATTAAAAGGTATAGTTTTGGTTTTATCCTAAAACATGATGCATTAGGATATATAATTGTAGATAAACTAGTCAAAATTGGCTCCACCATCCATTATAGAAGTCAAAGGATCTGTTATTGATGTTAACCTGTTAGGCCCGGAGCCTGTTTTTCAGGTCTCAGGCTCGAAAAGGACATTCCCGGAACAAATGACCATATCTTCTAAAAGGGTTAAATTAATAAACGTTGTTCTCAAAGTAACGATGAACCTGTGAGCTGGATGTAGAAAAGTCAGATTCAATATAGATTGAACATGGTAAAAAACTGTAAATTAGTGTCCGTCCAAAATACATGTTGTACTTATAGTGAAAACCAGCCTTGGATGATGGGTTAGTAGACTAAAAGCTTTAGGAATCCAAAGTACAACATATAAGAAGTACCCTGTATCAAGATTGATGCAAAACAAGTGACCTTTGACCTTTTTAGACAGATTTAGCAAAAACCTCTTCTGGGGCCATTTGGGTGGATTTTCCATATCTCTGGCCCCCCTTCTTCGATTTTGACATGTGACATCTCTTTCTGACCGTCAGAGCCAATGGAATCGAGGAGAACTCACACATAGTCCTTATTTGGTAATGTGTGTGTGTTAGACTGCCGCATAGCCAAGACCGGAAGCAGCAGCCACTCTGGTGGCTACCATTAGCAGCTAACTTTTGCTAGTTAAGGTCGTTTTGCTTAGTGCTACTCTTGCTCTGCGATTTTTACATAAAAATGGAATTATGGATTATAAATGAAATAATTTTTTTATACAGAGACGTTAAAAACCTATGGATTAACCGATTCAGCCGCGTTTTTTCTCGTTTTAATGCCATTGAACACGTCTTTTGATCAGATTGACAGCTACGGTGAGACGATCTCCCTAGAAGCTCCGTAAAGGTACTGTTGTGATGTCTGTGTTTGCTTTCCCTGTCGCGAGTTCGGATCACTCAGTGATGATACACCTAAATAATCTGTGGAACCTCAGCTTTAATCAGATATCTTGTATGTGCAGCTACGATAAGTAATAAGGGTACTTTTATCTTGAGTTCTGTGCCAATGTCCGTTAGCATTTTTCGCTAAGGGGTCATTTAGATGCTTCTTATGAGACTTGTGTTTTGTTTTGGTAAAAATGGTTTGTATTGTCAGTTAGCTGAGATTATTCCCGTTAATCTGGTATAACACATTAATAGGTTCTTAAACATTAAGATCCCCTGAGACACAGTGTCACCGGCGGGGACCCTGGGGTTTAACAGGTTAATACATTAAAATAAAGGAAAGTTATAACATTCTGCAAAAGATAATTCACTTTTCTTTCCCTTTTAAAACAAAATATTCTCTGTATTCTATTTAAAAAAAGAATACATCTCATTATAACTTACTCTTAGTGTTTCATTGTGTTGTTGTTGAGTAATGTCTTTACAGATCATGCAGAGACAACTAGCTGATGATGATTGGCGCACTATTCAAATAATGCTGCTGCTGTCCCTGCAACCTGACCTCCCAGAGACGCACTGCGAGAAACACATTTGCCTGTTTTAATCTACCGTAAGAAATACCATTAGATGAGGCAGTCCTGCTCTCACCTGTGCTTCCCTTACCTTCATCACGGATACAGATTTAAATATATCTGGATCAGATCGCAGTGAGCAGCAGTCAGAGAGTTTGGAGACGGTGGAGAAGGACGATCAGAAGAGACTCTGCTGAGGTGGGTGACCTTTAAAAACAAACAAAACAGATCAATATGTAGTTAAATACAGATATTAAGAGATTTGGTTAGTTGTGTTTTATGAGACTGAATCTGAAGGAAATGTGTTGATGGTTTTGACTTGTTTGCTGCAAAGGCTTTTTACACTTGTGCTCCAATGTTCTCACACATTCAGATCAACAATGCTTATTCCGTTTATGTAGATATCTGTTTACATGATGTGGCTTAAGTATTATGAAGCCATAGATACGAGTGTATTTAACAAGTGATTCCTTTAAGAACTTCCAAAAACCATATGTTTTGATCCCTTATCAAGACCTAACCTGATATACCTTTGTTTAATTTGTCCTCTTATTCTGAAAAGCTCTCATATAAAAATAAATGTAGCTAACACATCTGCTTCTCTTGAAGAGAAAGACTAAATATAAACCTGAGAGCCATTTATGTTTCGAGGCTTGAGATCAGAAAAAAGGAACAAACATTTTGTCTTGTAGAATTCTCTACATTATATCTAATAAAGCCGGTTCTACTCTTTATTGATTATTGATTAACCTGTGTTGTTCTCCCTTCCTCTCCTTCTCCTCTTCAGGCCTCCATGTATACCAACATGTCTGTCAACTCCTCTTCCTTTGCTGATCTCCCCCCTCCTCCTAACTTCTTCTCGAACTCCTCTGACTTCAACATTTGCTCGAATACCAAATCCTTCATCTACATCTTCTCAGCTTTCTCCCTCAACATCATCTTCCTCACGCCTCTGCTCATCTTCGTCCTGTACCTGGGATTCCAAAAGGCGAGGAAACCGCGCTCAAGTTCCACGGCTACAAGTCACTCTGACCACTTCACCTATCACTCCATCTTCATGCAGCTGATTGAATACAATGGGACTGCCCTCTACTTCATTGGCATATATGTCAATCACCTGGTGATGTTGGTTGTTGGGTTGTCACTCTGGAATTTCACCTATGCTGGACAGGCTCTGTTCCACCTGCTCACCTGTGTGGAGCGCTACCTGGCTGTTGTTCACCCCGTCACCTACCTGGGGCTGAGGCAGGGGGGTGGGGTCAGGATCAGGAACATCAGCATTGGATGTGTCTGGTTTCTGGGCTTAGTTTGGTTGGCTGTATTATTCTTAAGTGGCCTGGAGTTAGCTCGGATCTTGTACTATTGCATTACTTGTTTATCGTTAAGTGGCGTCACTTTTTGTAGCGTTTCGGTTCTCTACGTTCTCAAGCGTCCCAGGCCGGGGGAAGGGGGCGGGAACAAGGAGCCGGTTGACCAATCAAAGCAGAGGGCTTTCTACACCATCATGGTCATAATGGGAGTGCTGTTGTTGAGGTTTGGTGTGAATGTGATTGTCAATATCATGAAATCTGATTTGTGTGTGGTTTTGATATCCAGTCTCTGGTCCGATCTGCCCAGCAGTCTGGTTTTACCTCTGCTGTTTCTACACCGGGTAGGGAAACTACAATGCTGCAAACAAACACTGAATCAGGATGAGTGAAGGAATCAAGTTCTCATAATAGGATGGTAGGAGTCACAGGTAGATGTAGAGAACATAATGTACTAGTTTGGAGTGAAACAATACACGTATAAAGTGGTGTCATCTGCATAAAACATTTACGATTTGTTTTCATTGTTATGCAGATATTAAAAGACTGAGACTAGAAGAATGTTGTAATTCGTGTCTAAGGTGAATAGCAAAGGATCAGAGATAGTACCCTGTGCCAACCCATTGGTGATGGTAAACAAAGCTTTACTTCAGCACCATAGATACAAGCAACATTTATTGTGATGGCATGATAATATATGCAAAGACTATAGTTTAGGTTAACAGGAATATCAATAGTTCAGCGTGTAAATTATAACTAATAAAAGTACTAAATCATTTAAACGTGTCTCGGGACAGTTTTTTTAGTAATTCCATCATTTCAATATTGTCACATTTTCATCTTAATGGACTGATTTAATTAACCATATTAAAAGATTAGTCAATTGTGTTAAATTCAGCTGTAAATAACGAGATTCTTAGAAGTTTATTTACATTTTAAATCAAATGTTAGTGTCCAATTAAGACATTTAAATGTAGGAATTCATAATGTGGAATTAACAATTATGTAGTCGTTCAATATGTAATGCACCCTATGGGGACACTTAAACACTGAACTTCAGTCATACAGTGTTCTAGGAAAAGCATATATTTTGCGCAAATTATTTTAAAATCATATTTTACACATATTTCTGGCTGCATTCCATATTTAAACAGATATTGACAATTTATATAATTAATTTGTATTCTAATTTGTATTATTATTTTTATTAATAATAAAGCTTTTGTTTGTGGTTTAGGGAGGGCTCTATCGCCCCCTATGGGCCAGCCGCCACTTTACTTTATTTGAATTAGTATGCATGAGACAGACATTTGTATTTGCACATTTGACATTGTGTGAGATGTCTTTGTTATGCGGACTTAACCAAGACAACTTAACCTTTTATAAACACAACTACCCAATTATCAAACTTAACGAAACTATTAAACTTTGCTATAATAAGTACTGCAGCTAAGGGCAGCTAACTGCAGCTAACGCTAACAGATGTTAGCGGTTACTTTGGCTGGCTAAACACGTAAACAAATTAAGTATGGTCTGTTGTGACTTTGTCTTGTTATTGTTAATAAGTCGTAGCAAAGACAATCCTTCACACACATGTTAAACTCTAATGTAGCATGACTATGTTATATTGTTGTATAAACCTGTATAACATTACTGTATTTATAAAAATAATAAATGCCATAATAACTAACTTGTATTTTTCAATATATTTTACACTGTCATATAAGTTTGTTATTCTGTAAAGCCCACTGAGATAAATGTGTTTTGTGATTTTGGTCTGTATAAATAAACTTTGATTTGTTGATTTGGGAAATTGATTTGAGGTGTTTAAGTGTGTTAGCCTGTGTGTGCACTAAACTATTTAAGTGTAATGCATCCTATAAGTAATTGTGGTGTAACAATGTATGACATTACTGTACTTTAAACGCAAATAAACATTATATAACTCACTTTACTGTGTGTTTTATTGTGTTGTTGTATAATCTCTATAAATCATGCACAGATGACTAGTTGATGATAATTGCCGTGATATTCAAATTATGCCGGTGAGGTCGCTGTAGTCTGACCTCACAGAGACACAATAATGTGAGAAATACATTTGTATTATTTCATCTACCGTTTAAAGGTACCACTAAGTATGTATGAAAATCAGAGTCCTGGTCTCACCTGAGCTTCAGCAGTCGGTTTTGAAGAGGGCAAAGAAGGTCGATCTGAAGAAACGCTGCTGAGGTGAGTGATCTTTCAAGAAAACAACTTACTTAGATATGTAGTTTAATACAGAAGAGATTTAGATTGAGGTACTTGTTTACTCTCTGTTGATTAGACAGTAGATTTCTAATAGTTGACTTCATTTCCAGGGTGACTTTGTTTTCTTGATGTCATTTTTAATTATAATTTAGCTGCAAAGGTTTTATAAATGCCTTTGCAGATAGTGTCCTAATGTTCTCACACATTTAAGTGCATAGTCAGTCTTTTGTTTTTAATATGTGGGGAAATATGATAATTTCTACATTTAAACTTGTGATTCCTTTGAGAACTTCTGTGTTTTAACCTCTTAGGCCCCAAGCCTGTTTTTCAGGATTCAGGCTCGAAAATGACATTCCCAGAACAAATGACCATATCTTCTAAAAGGGGAACATTAATTATCTTTGTTCTCAAAGTAATGATAAACCTGTGAGTTGGATGTAGAAGAGTCAGAATCAATATAGATGTTTTTTATTTTAAAGAAAATTCAGATTGAACATAGTAAAAAACTGTAAATTAGTGTCCGTCCAAAAAATATGTTGTACTTATAGTGAAAACTACCCTTGGATGATGGGTTAGTAGACTAAAAGCTTTAGGAATCCAAAGTACAACATATCATAAGTACCCTGTATCAAGATTGATGCAAAACAAGTGACCTTTGACATTTTTAGACAGATTTAGCAAAAAACCCTCTTCTGGGGCCATTTGGGTGGATTTTCCATATCTCTGGCCCCCCTTCTTCGATTTTGACATGTGACATCGCTTTCTGACCGTTAGAGCCAATAGAATCGAAGGGAAATCGTCCCGCACACACTCATGTTAAAAAAAAGGCGTGTCTTCGCGCATTCAATGAAGCTACAGAGCGTAGGAATAGCCTGCTCTGATATTTTATAACGGAATTGCAGTTTTATTGCTTATAGATTATCAGAACATTTCAAAGGGGACACAGACACATTGGATATTAACCTATGGATTAACTACAGCATCGTTGTTATCGTTTTAATGCCATTGAAGACCAGTTTAGACCAGACAAAACCAAGGTAAGCCATGTTAGCGTTGTAGGCTACCTAGCGCCACATGTTTTGATGTACGTTTTTGTTGATAACTTCGCGAGTTTGTATCTTTCAGTGTTGAGGTGGGCACCGTTAGATTCTGTGTCTTTACGATCATAAACGATGTGTTGGATGTGCAGCTAGGATAAGTAATAAGGGAGCTAGGAGTGATTTTCGGTGCAGTAATAGGTTAGTATTTTTCGCTCGGGGCTAATTCAGAGGCTCACTGTTAGCATTGTGTGTTTTTTTTGAAAAAATAAATAAAAAAGATCAGCTAAATGAGTTTTTTCCCGTTATATGGATATAAAATATTCATAGTTTATTAAATATTAAGGTTCCTTAGACGTTATTTCCTGCAAATGACGCGATTTTGGCCCCGGAACCGGGTCCGTGGGGCTTAAGAGGTTTTAATATAATGATAACTTTTGTTAATTGTTAATTCTGCAAATCACTTTTAAAATAACTTTACTATGAAAGATAAAGCAAAAAAGTTATTACTTGTGACCAACAGTCATTTTGTATGTAAAGAGCTACCTTAGTGCAAGTCTGTTGGACCTCTGGGAATCCCATTATCCTATGATACACTTACACTTGTTAAACCACTGGCGACCCGGGCTCCTGTCGTGTGCTGCAGTTTTTGTGTATTTATGTCTGGTTAAACGTTTGGTCCTTGATTTAAACCACACGCTTTAATCAAGAGACTGTGTGTGTGTATGTTGGAACAATGACGACCCTTGTGAAACTTCTACTGGCACTCTTTATCCTTGAACTTTTTCAACCATGCCAAACATTACGGGGAGGAAACAACTTGGCACTGTCATACACCAGAGACGCACTGCTGGCCCTCCGTGCTGCGGGAAGCTTCCCACCCCCCAACCTGCCGGAGGACATACGATCTACGGCTCCGAGGAGACGTCTCCGTAGAAGGGGATGGAGGGGAGGAGTACGGCAGTGCCTCAGACGGAGAGGCAACAGGCCGCCTTTACCCTCCATGATACTCAGTAATGTGAGGTCGCTACGGAGGAAAATGGAAGAGCTGCGGATCAACGCTACAGCCTGTTTCGAGTACCGTGAGTCGTCTATTGTGTTTTGTGAGACATGGCTTCATCAGGATATTCCCGACTCTTTGTGTGAACTGGAGGGTTTTTCACTCATCTGCTCGGACAGGAGTGAAACGCCGGGGATAGGCAAAGGTGGGGGCATCTGTGTATTTATCTATGACAAGTGATGCAGACAACACACTTTGCGTAAGACTATCTGCAGCCCCGACGTTGAACTTATGTGCTTGAGCCTGAGACCCCTGTACCTGCCAAGAGAGTTTGGGAATATCATTCTCTGCACTGTTTATATTCCTCCCAGCGGGAATGCAGCAAGTGCAGCAGCTCAAATCACTGACTGTGTTCACCAGCAGCTACTACACACTCCTAACGCACCGGTTTTTATTCTAGGGGACTTTAATCATTGCAAACTTGAACTGTCACTACCCGGTTTTCAACAATACGTTACATGTGAGACCCGGGAAGATAAAATTCTAGACAAATGTTACGGAAATGTGAACAACGCATATGTGAGTAGAGCCAAACCCCCGCCTTCGAACTCGGACCATAACACTGTTCATCTAATACCTACCAAAAACGGTTCTCAAGCGTAGCAAACCACAGACCAAGACTGTAAAGGTTTGGACTAGTGACAGCATAGAGTCTCTTAAAGGATGTTTTCTACTGAGTGGAGCATCTTTCATGAGATGGACATGGATAATGCTACTGAGACGGTAACTGACTATATACAATTCTGTGTTGACAATGAGATACCTCAGAAAGAAATAACTGTGTACCCCAACAACATACCATACATAACTAAAGAGCTTAAGGACTGCATCAATCGTAAAAATATAGCTTTTAAAAACCGGGATAAAACGCAACTGAAATGTGTGCAAAAGGAGCTTAACCACATGCTCAGAGACGCTAGAAGGAGACATAAGGACATTATTGAACAGAACGTTTCTACAATGAACTCCAAGGAACTTTGGGACACTATGAAGGCAATCACAAATATGACTCCAGCTAAAAAAAAACTCTCTGTACCTCTGATGACCTGCAAAAAGCAAATGAACTGAATGATTTTTACATGAGATTTGAAACCCAGGACTTCTCCTCTGAGTGTACAGACATCTTAGAGACAATCTCTGCTACTGACCAGGACGAAAGGGTGGTGATTGACCCTTTAAAGGTCCCATCACTTTTCAAACACACCTGTACTAAGAAGGCCACAGGGCCAGATGGCATCTCTGCATTCCTTCTCAAGACATTTGCAGAAGAACTGACATCAGCATGGTGTCCCATATTTCAAAAATCTGTTCTTCACACCATCCCCACCCTCTGGAAAACATCAATAATAAAACCTGTCCCCAAAAAACCTTGTCCAAAGGTAAACAATGATTTTAGGCCTGTTGCTTTGACATCCATTGTCATGAAATGTTTTGAGAGGATCATGGTGCCGCTGCTAAAGAAAGAGGTTGATGTACATTTAGACCCTTTTCAGTTTGCCTACAAGCAAGGGCGTGGCACAGACGATGCTCTAAATACACTGAACAAAAATATAAATGCAACACTTTTGTTTTTGCTCCCATTTCTCATGAGATGAACTCAAAGATCTAAAACATTTTCTATAAACACAAAATAACCATTTCTCTCAAATATTGTTCACAAATCTGAAAGAATGTGTGATAGTGAGCACTTCTCCTTTGCCGAGATAATCCATCCCACCTCACAGGTGATATCAAGATGCTGATTAGACAGCATGGTTATTGCACAGGTGTGCCTTAGGCTGGCCACAATAAAAGGCCACTCTGAGGGCCTAAGATGTTCTCCAAAATAATATTTACAAACATAAACAAAAAAAAGATATTTTTTAAATATTTTTAGTTATATTTTCATTAGTTTTACCAAAATAACTTGATTTAATTGTATTTAAAATAAAACGTCCTAAGAAATAAATCCTTCGAATCTGGCTATGCAGTTTCTATTTGAATGTGAAGGGTTAAATGAAAGAAGCTCGTCTCTGCGAGTTTACGGCCCGTCCACACAGCGGCTTTGGAAAAAGCTTGCCGGCGTGTCTGAAGCTCGACCAACAACCAATCACATGAATCTCCCGCCCCTGACACACAAGCAGCGGTTTGATTGGCTAGAGCTTGTACTGGCATATGATTTGATTGGCTGACGCTTCCACCGAAAGCTTCAAAAGTTGAACATTGCTCAACTTTTGCAGCCTGGAACGCCGGGAAAGCTCTGCTCTGCTTCCCACAATGCAGTTTGGCGAAAAGTGACGTCACCCCATTCAAAGTGAATGGGCAGAAGCGACGCTGTGTGGATGGGCCTTTACTGTGAAGATAGGAGCTGATTGGTGGTCCTGCTGTACATTCACAGAGGGCCAGCTATAGTATAGCAGTGGCGAACCGTGCCTATCACAACTGGACCTTCTGTAGACACACACACACACCCCCCCCCCTCCGCGGCATTATAATGTCCGTCTTTTCACTGAATTGTCGTCTTGAAAAGGGTACTCACAACAATTCCGCAACAACTTCATCTTCACCTGTTGCACTTGCCATTTCAACGTTAAAAACAATAAAACGGCATGAATTGCTTCGTCGCATTCATCTATCCTCGGTCTCTCTCCAGTGAACTAGCGGGCCTTCTAGAGCACCTGGAACCGAAAGAACACGCCCATTGGCTACAAATCAATATATGATTGGTTGATCAAACTGTCAGTCCAAACGTACGCTCTCATTAAGTGCAACGGCCAGGGCCTTCGATCAAGGATGTAGAATACCTTGGTTAAAGGATATTCTAACCCAGAGACCCAGAACAAGATCTGATTGGTTGCTTTCTTTTCTAACACAAACCCACTGAAATGCGTAGAGCATGGTCCGAGAAGGACAAACAAATCAACGTAACACTGTGATATTACAGATCGACAACACAGATACCATTCTCATTTATTCATTTTATATACATTTTATTTATATAATTAAATCGCGTTTTTGTTTGTTTTATCCGAGTGTTCCAGGGTGTTCTCTGGATACCTTGAAGGCCCTGACGGTTCGCCACTGCGACAGAGTAATGTAAAATGACAGTACAATTGACCAATCATATCTTCCCCCTAAATGGGTGGGTTTCATTATCGCGGACTTTATGACAAGTTCTGCCTGCTGTGAGGCTGTTCTTGTTTCCATAGCAACAGCAACTTCCTGTCAACAGCGTAAACTCGCCTTCAAAATAAAAGCATGCCACATTACACTTAAGACATACAACTGCAACGAAAGTAACAAACACAATGCAATATCCTTTTCAATGTCAAAGAACACCAAAGGGTTATCTACAGGTGTTGTTCTGTGAGGTAGAGGGTCGCTGTCATTGATGCGTTTTGCACCCGGGCCGTTGTTTTGATATTCCACTGAAGTATACGCTGTGACGTAATAACTCTTTTTTTTCACAAACCAGTTCTCATATAATGGATCTTATATTACAAGTTAATGTTGTATAATCATGTTATGGTATAACAATATATGTAATCACTTTATTTAAAAGAATCAATACATGTCTTAACCCTTGTGCCTTCCTCGGGCATTTTTCTTTTTGATTTGGTGATCATTTCAGCTGTGTTACAGCTTTTCGCATGGAATTCTGTAAGACGTCTTCTTTTGAGTCAAATTTTTGAAATCCATTGTCGTTTACTCTTACATGTTTTGTATACTCTCGTGATGCATTTTGCACCCTCTGGACACCTTCGTGGCAAAAATGTACACGCCCATAATAACTGCTATTAAATCATCATACATCAATATTTCTTTCTACTTTTTTTTTATGAATCACTTGAACAACTTATAACGTACTCAAATCTATCAAATATTCGATATTTTTCAGGATTTTAACCCTTTAAATGCCTGTTTCATTATCTGAATTATCTCATTATTTATAAAAAAAACACGAAAAATTTTCAATATAATAATTAGTAGGGGCATGGAACTTAGGTGGTTATTATATTCTTGGATGAGTCAAAGATTAGCAACAAAATTGATTTGACTGCATTATTATTTTTTACGTAGTATCAGATGTTAGGGAAATAATTGTCCTCGACTCCTAGATATGACGTACATGACCAACCCTGACGTCTGTTTATCTCCTTTAAGGACATAGGCTGCTTCAGCCATAATGTTATTGTTCCCATTCTGTGACCGGGCAACACTAGGTCACAGATGGTTTGTTGTTGTGGGTGCACTGGGACACTTCCTTCTTTGTTGTTTGTGGACTCCAAGGTATGACATCTTCGAGGCCATAAGTGACGGATGCAAGTGACTCAGTGTGCCCAACTGTCTAAGCTATCTTATCAAAATATGTTGATCACTCTCTGTGAAACCAGTTAAATGGGCTAACGAGAGAGAGGCGCTCCAGAATTGACGTGGCAACCCACCCGTGCAGTCTCACCATGACTGCTGTGACTTGTGATGTGAATCCTCCGGCCGTAACTCCAAATAAACCATCAGTGTTTGACATCAAAAGCTCCTGCTCTACCGTGTCTCCTTCCTGAGTCGGTGACTCCTACTGCATTGCTACACAGAAGTTTCCTCCACATCAGATACTACCTCTGGATCCCTTCGTGGTAAAAAATGCCTCATTGACTGCCATTCAAACCACCTTTTTTGATCTCACTGCCATTGCAGTATAAAACCATGCATTTTGTAATGTCAGCATTTCGGGGCCCCAACAGTGGGCTTGCTGGGGATGTACTGCCGGAATTTGCAGCGGCCTCTGAAGGCTACGAGCTGCTCATCGACACAGATGTCTTCCCCTGGATTGAACAAAAGTGTGTGTGTGTGTGTATGTGTGTATCTGTAAGCATGCACTGATCATTTCAGGGTAATAAAAAGGGCATCTTTTGAAAGATGCATTTCATGTCTTTGAAGAGTTGCTCGAGTAATTAAAAAACAACTGTTTGGAATTGAAAAACGCACGACAGTCTTTCTTCTCTGACATCATTACCAAAAACAAAAACAATGCACGTGCCTTGTTTGCTACCGTCGACAGATTAACTAACCCCCCGGTGTCAGTAGCCTCTGAATTTCTATCCACCAGGGCATGCAATGATTTTGCCTCCTTCTTCACTGACACAATTCAGAACATCAGACAAGCAGTCAGTGCCTCTGCATCAGGAACAGCAAATGTGTTGTCTCTGTGTCCACCTAATATCAATTCAAACACCATGACACAATTCCATCAGATTAATGATAAAAACCTAGAGGACATTATTCAACTTCTGAAATCCTCCTCCTGCTGCCTTGATATTATTCCAACAGGATTTTTCAAAGATGTTTTTCGTTGCATGGCCTCAGATCTACTTCATATAGTAAACAAATCTCTTCACTCAGGTGTTTTTCCACAGGCCCTGAAAACTGCAGTCATTAAACCGCTCTTAAAAAACAATAATCTAGATGCTTCAGTAATGAACAATTACAGGCCCATATCAAACCTCCCATTTCTAGGTAAAATCATTGAAAAAGTTGTTTTTCAACAGTTGAGTTATTTCTTGCATTTAAATAGTTGTTTCGATGTGTTCCAGTCAGGCTTTCGTCCAAACCACAGCACTGAGACCGCTCTTGTAAAGGTCTTTAATGACATCCACTTAAACACAGACAGTGGCAGAACTTCAGTGTTAGTATTATTAGATCTCAGTGCTGCGTTTGACACTGTTGACCACAGCATATTACTAGACCGACTGGAAAACTGGGTGGGACTTTCGAAAACAGTTCTAAATTGGATTGAATCCTACTTAAAGGACAGAAAAAACGTTGTTTCTATAGGTAAATACACATCTGAGTTGACAAATATGACATGTGGGGTTCCTCAAGGCTCCATCTTGGGCCTCTTCTCTTTAACGTCTACATGCTACCACTGGCTCAGATAATGAAAAACAACAACATCAGTTACCATAGCTATGCGGATGACACACACATTTACGTAACAGTTTCAACAGGAGACTATGCTCCAATTCAAACACTGAGTAAGTGCATTGAACAAATCAATGACTGGATGTGTCAGAACTTTCTCCAATTAAACAAAGATACAACTGAGGTCATGGTTTTTGGAGCCAAGGCAGAACGTATAAAAGTTAGCACTGAGCTTCAGTCTGCAATGTTCAAAACAACAGATAAAGCCAGAAATCTAAGTGTAGTCATGGACTCTGACCTGAGTTTCAACAGTCACATTAAAACAGTTACTAAATCAGCCTACTATCACCTAAAGAACATATCTAGGATTAAAAGACTAATGTCACAGCAGGATTTGGAAAGACTTGTCCATGCTTTTATCTTCAGTAGACTGGACTACTGCAATGGTGTCTTCACAGGTCTCACTAAAAAATCTATTAGAAAGCTGCAGCTGATTCAGAACGCCGCTGCTCGAGTCCTCACTAACACTAAGAAAGTTGATCACATCACTCCTGTTCTGAAGTCTTTACACTGGCTTTCTGTGTGTCAAAGAATAGATTTCGAAATACTGCTGCTGGTTTATAAAGCTTTGAATGGTTTGGGCCCAAAATATATTTCTGACCTACTGCTAAATAATGAACCATCCAGATCTCTCAGGTCTTCAGGGACTGGTCAGCTTTCTGTCCCCAGAGTCAGAACTAAACATGGAGAAGCAGCATTCAGTTATTATGCTCCATCTGGAACAAACTCCCAGAAACCTGCAGGTCCGCTGCAACTCTGACAACTTTTAAATCCAGACTAAAGACTTTTCTTTTTGTCGCTGCTTTTAATTGAACTATTTACATCTTAACCTGCACTGTAACTTTTATCCATGTATTTTTTCTTTTAATGTTTATCCATGTATTTTTTTAGCTTTTCTTTTTAATGACTGATTTTAAATGCCATTTTCTGAATGTCTTTCATTTTTTGTAAAGCACTTTGAATTGCTTTGTGTTGAAAAGTGCTATATAAATAAACTTGCCTTGCCTTGCCTTGTTGTTGACGTTTGGGGGAGGTCTGATCGGTAGTGCAATGTGTGGTTCAACAGAACTGAGCCCCAGTACTGTGTGTCTTGTTTCAATGTCTTCATTCTGGTTTGGTCTGCCCAGCGATTTGATTTTACCTCTGCTGTGTCTACACCGGGCGGGAAAACTACAATGCTGCAAACAAATTGCAGTTTCCGGATAAGAGATGGATCATGGTTTAAAATGTTAAAGATTGGAGAGCCAGAGAGATGGATAGATGTAGAGAACGCCATGTTATTGGACTCACCTCTCTTTGAATTAGTGTATGATTAAAATGAATATCTAGAAAACATTGTAAGAGAAAAAATGACGTCATTTATATTTAATGTAAATAATAAAGGACCAAGAGTAGAGCCCTGTGGCACTCCATAACTGATGGTACGAATGACAAGTAGGGGCAGACAATACCTCGTATTACTTTGGGAACCATGCAGGGCCGTCTCTGGCCAACTTGTGGCCCCACGCAAAGTTATATGATGAGGCCCTCTGTGTTGCGAGCGTTGACGGGGGGGTAGGGGTGCTAGTGGAGCCTCGCAGCGGCGAAACTATGCGACGCTTACACAAACTGCGCCGCATAAGCACATAAAGGTGCGCTCAGTTGAGACTCCCACTGCAAGATGAGGCCCCCCCCGTGAGGTGAGGCCCCCTCCGGGAGGTGAGGCCCCCTCTGCGAGGTGAGGTCCCCTCCGCGAGGTGAGGTCCCACGCAGTCTGCGTGATCTGCGTGTAGGGAGGGGCGGCCCTGGAATCATGCAAATATTAAATAGTATCATCTGCATAGAAACACATGTTTTGGAAGAATGTAATTGATGTTAAATGTAAATAGTAAAGGACCAAGATAAGAGCCCTGTTGCACTCCATTACTGATTGAAACGGCGTATTCTTCACTCTTATTAGCAGTTACATTTACCTTGTTAGCACGCTTGTATTTGCTTATTCACATTAAATAATGTGGCATTTGTAATCATTCAAGGTACAAAAGTCAAGCTAAATGTTTAAGATGTATAATTGTTTTAATGTGGAAGCTTTAATTTATCCTACTTTGCAATTATTACTGGAGTGACTGTTGTGAAAATATCTCTATGTGATTAAAACAGACAGGATTTGATTTGAATACTCACCTTTTTGTTGAATTAGATCAAATGTTGATCTCATTGGACTGATTGAATAATACATTGTTAACAAACCAATTGCATGTTCAAATGTTGATTTCTTTCCCTTTCATTTTGGAAATTAATTTTAGCGTTTGAAATGTTTAAGATTGTTCTCTTATGTGTGCACTGTTCTAGTATATTGTATCTCATATTATAAGTAAATGTGATTTAACAAAGTAGGACTTCTGTATTTCAAAGAATAAATGTCTTAATAACCTATTCTGTGTGTTTTATTGTGTTTTTCTTGTATAAGCTCTTTACAGTTCATGCTCGAACTAGCTGATGATAATCGGTGTGATATTCAAATAATGCTGCTGCTCTCCCTGCAATCTGACCTCTCAGTGATACATTTGCCTGTTTAAATCTACCGTAAAAAGTATCATTAAATACGAACTGCATTAAAAAAACAAAGGCCTGCTCTCACCTGTGCTTCATACACCTTGATCACGGATATATTGAAATATATCTGGATCAGATCCCAGTCAGCGGTCAGAGAGTTTGGGGACGAAGGAGAAAGACGATCCCAAAGAAAATCTACTGAGGTGGGTGATCTTTAAAAATTAAACAAATTGGTTAGATAATAGTTACTTACAGATATTAAGAGATTTATATTTAGTTGTTTATGTGTATTAACTGTTTTATAAACGGATTATTGGGAGTTAACTTCATTTCCAGTTTTATTTTGTTTATTTGATGTTGTTTATAATCGTACATTACTTGTGATTATCTTAAGAACTTCCTCATGGGTCTTTTTAAGATTTACTAATAAATAGCCTTCTTTAATTCAGCCTCTGTTTCTCCAAAGTGTGTTTAGAGTAGCTGAGCACCTGCTGCTTTTAAAGACAAAACTGTCTGATTGAAAAGATTGAATATATATAAACACAACATTTAGGATAGACCTCGTACACACGAATGCTTATGCAATGGGTGCCCTTAAAGATAGATCACCTGTGGTGGTAGCACATCAATTGTTCTCTCTAGTTAAGCTGAATTACATCGGGTTTCGCTCGTCACGTCCTCCTTGCAGCTCAATAGATTCTAGACCCAAAAGCCTGTGCAAGAAAAACACAGAGGAATCCGCTGAAAACACTGATGTCCACTTCGGATGTCAATATGTTACACTAGAAATGTATTAGTCGATACCAGTGAAAATCCATGGTTCTCCAACCAATTTTATACCGTGGTAAAACACAAAACCATGAATCCCTTGAACTTCCACAGGTCAGGTTAAACAGCTCAACATTCTCTCTCTATTATCTATTATATTGCTAAAACATCCAGTAACTATGCAAACACTAACAGATTGTATTTTGTATCATTATAACTCTGTAGTTATTATTAGAATAATACTAATATTTACTGAACAGTATAAAACCTAGATTTTTGCATTTCTTCCCCATTAGCATTCGTCCCGATCTAATAAGGCTGCAGGAGGTAAACCGTAGACTTGTGCAAACACAACAATTAAAATAAATCTGCTTTAAATCAGAATATGCTTAAAATTAAAAGGTATAGTTTTGGTTTTATCCTAAAACATGATGCATTAGGATATATAATTGTAGATAAACTAGTCAAAATTGGCTCCACCATCCATTATAGAAGTCAAAGGATCTGTTATTGATGTTAACCTGTTAGGCCCCAAGCCTGTTTTTCAGGTCTCAGGCTCGAAAAGGACATTCCCGGAACAAATGACCATATCTTCTAAAAGGGTTAAATTAATAATCGTTGTTCTCAAAGTAACGATGAACCTGTGAGTTGGATGTAGAAAAGTCAGATTCAATATAGATTGAACATGGTAAAAAACTGTAAATTAGTGTCCGTCCAAAATACATGTTGTACTTATAGTGAAAACCAGCCTTGGATGATGGGTTAGTAGACTAAAAGCTTTAGGAATCCAAAGTACAACATATCATAAGTACCCTGTATCAAGATTGATGCAAAACAAGTGACCTTTTTAGACAGATTTAGCAAAAACCTCTTCTGGGGCCATTTGGGTGGATTTTCCATATCTCTGGCCCCCCTTCTTCGATTTTGACATGTGACATCTCTTTCTGACCGTCAGAGCCAATGGAATCGAGGAGAACTCACACATAGTCCTTATTTGGTAATGTGTGTGTGTTAGACTGCCGCATAGCCAAGACCGGAAGCAGCAGCCACTCTGGTGGCTACCATTAGCAGCTAACTTTTGCTAGTTAAGCTCGTTTTGCTTAGTGCTACTCTTGCTCTGCGATTTTTACATAAAAATGGAATTATGGATTATAAATGAAATAATTTTTTTATACAGAGACGTTAAAAACCTATTGATTAACCGATTCAGCCGCGTTTTTTCTCGTTTTAATGCCATTGAACACGTCTTTTGATCAGATTGACAGCTACGGTGAGACGATCTCCCTAGAAGCTCCGTAAAGGTACTGTTGTGATGTCTGTGTTTGCTTTCCCTGTCGCGAGTTCGGATCACTCAGTGATGATACACCTAAATAATCTGTGGAACCTCAGCTTTAATCGGATATCTTTTATGTGCAGCTACGATAAGTAATAAGGGTACTTTTATCTTGAGTTCTGTGCCAATGTCCGTTAGCATTTTTCGCTAAGGGGTCATTTAGATGCTTCTTATGAGACTTGTGTTTTGTTTTGGTAAAAATGGTTTGTATTGTCAGTTAGCTGAGATTATTCCCGTTAATCTGGTATAACAAATTAATAGGTTCTTAAATATTAAGATCCCCTGAGACACGGTGTCACCGGCGGGGACCCTGGGGTTTAACAGGTTAATACATTAAAATAAAGGAAAGTTATAACATTCTGCAAAAGATAATTCACTTTTCTTTCCCTTTTAAAACAAAATATTCTCTATATTCTATTTAAAAAAAGAATACATCTCATTATAACTTACTCTTAGTGTTTCATTGTGTTGTTGTTGAGTAATGTCTTTACAGATCATGCAGAGACAACTAGCTGATGATGATTGGCGCACTATTCAAATAATGCTGCTGCTGTCCCTGCAACCTGACCTCCCAGAGACGCACTGCGAGAAACACATTTGCCTGTTTTAATCTACCGTAAGAAATACCATTAAGTGAGGCAATCCTGCTCTCACCTGTGCTTCCCTTACCTTCATCACGGATACAGATTTAAATATATCTGGATCAGATCGCAGTGAGCAGCAGTCAGAGAGTTTGGAGACGGTGGAGAAGGACGATCAGAAGAGACACTGCTGAGGTGGGTGAACTTTAAAAACAAACAAAACAGATCAATATGTAGTTAAATACAGATATTAAGAGATGTGGTTAGTTGTGTATTTACTGTTGATGAGAATTATGTTTTATAAGACTGAATCTTTGTTGTGAACTATCTTTACGGGAAATGTGTTGATGGTTTTGACTTGTTTGCTGCAAAGGCTTTTTACACTTGTGCTCCAATGTTCTCACACATTCAAATCAACAATGCTTATTCCGTTTTTGGAGATATCTGTTTACATGATGTGGCTTAAGTACTATGAAGCCATAGATATGAGTGTATTTAACAGGTGATTCCTTTAAGAACTTCCAAAAACCATATGTTTTGATCCCTTATCAAGACCTAACCTGATATACCTTTGTTTAATTTGTCCTCTTATTCTGAAAAGCTCTCATATAAAAATAAATGTAGCTAACACATCTGCTTCTCTTGCAGAGAAATACTAAATATAAACCTGAGAGCCATTTATGTTTCGAGGCTTGAGATCAGAAAAAAGGAACAAACATTTTGTCTTGTAGAATTCTCTACATTATATCTAATAAAGCCGGTTGTACTCTTTATTGATTAGTGATTAACCTGTGTTGTTCTCCCTTCCTCTCCTTCTCCTCTTCAGGCCTCCATGTATACCAACATGTCTGTCAACTCCTCTTCCTTTGCTGATCTCTCCCCTCCTCCTAACTTCTTCTCGAACTCCTCTGACTTCAGCATTTGCTCAAATACCAAATCCTTCATCTACATCTTCTCAGCTTTCTCCCTCAACATCATCTTCCTCACGCCTCTGCTCATCTTCGTCCTGTACCTGGGATTCCAAAAGGCGAGGAAACCGCGCTCAAGTTCCACGGCTACAAGTCACTCTGACCACTTCACCTATCACTCCATCTTCATGCAGCTGATTGAACTACTGGGGCTTGCCCTCTACTTCATTGGCATATATGTCAATCACCTGGTGATTGTTGGGTTGTCACTCTGGAATTTCACCTATGCTGGACAGGCTCTGTTCCACCTGCTCACCTGTGTGGAGCGCTACCTGGCTGTTGTTCACCCCGTCACCTACCTGGGGCTGAGGCAGGGGGGTGGGGTCAGGATCAGGAACATCAGCATTGGATGTGTCTGGTTTCTGGGCTTAGTTTGGTTGGTTGTATCTTTCTTAGGTGGCCAGGAGTCAGCTCCGATCTTGTACTATTGCATTACTTGTTTATCGTTAAGTGGCGTCACTTTTTGTAGCGTTTCGGTTCTCTACATTCTCAAGCGTCCCAGGCCGGGGGAAGGGGGCGGGAACAAGGAGCGGGTTGACCAATCAAAGCAGAGGGCTTTCTACACCATCATGGTCATAATGGGAGTGCTGTTGTTGAGGTTTGGTGTGAATGTCATTGTCAATATCATGAAAACTGAAATGTGTGTGGTTTTGATATCCAGTCTCTGGTCCGGTCTGCCCAGCAGTCTGGTTTTACCTCTGCTGTTTCTACACCGGGTAGGGAAACTACAATGCTGCAAACAAACACTGAATCAGGATGAGTGAAGGAATCAAGTTCTCATAATAGGATGGTAGGAGTCACAGGTAGATGTAGAGAACATAATGTACTAGTTTAGAGTGAAACAATACACGTATAAAGTGGTGTCATCTGCATAAAACATTTACGATTTGTTTTCATTGTTATGCAGATATTAAAAGACTGAGACTAGAAGAATGTTGTAATTCGTGTCTAAGGTGAATAGCAAAGGATCAGAGATAGTACCCTGTGCCAACCCATTGGTGATGGGAAACAAAGCTTTACTTCAGCACCATAGATACAAGCAACATTTATTGTGATGGCATGATAATATATGCAAAGACTATAGTTTAGGTTAACAGGAATATCAATAGTTCAGCGTGTAAATTATAACTAATAAAAGTACTAAATCATTTAAACGTGTCTCGGGACAGTTTTTTTAGTAATTCCATCATTTCAATATTGTCACATTTTCATCTTAATGGACTGATTTAATGAACCATATTAAAAGATTAGTCAATTGTGTTAAATTCAGCTGTAAATAACGAGATTCTTAGAAGTTTATTTACATTTTAAATCAAATGTTAGTGTCCAATTAAGACATTTAAATGTAGGAATTCATAATGTGGAATTAACAATTATGTAGTCGTTCAATATGTAATGCACCCTATGGGGACACTTAAACACTGAACTTCAGTCATACAGTGTTCTAGGAAAAGCATATATTTTGCGCAAATTATTTTAAAATCATATTTTACACATATTTCTGGCTGCATTCCATATTTAAACAGATATTGACAATTTATATAATTAATTTGTATTCTAATTTGTATTATTATTTTTATTAATAATAAAGCTTTTGTTTGTGGTTTAGGGAGGGATCTATCGCCCCCTATGGGCCAGCCGCCACTTTACTTTATTTGAATTAGTATGCATGAGACAGACATTTGTATTTGCACATTTGACATTGTGTGAGATGTCTTTGTTATGCGGACTTAACCAAGACAACTTAACCTTTTATAAACACAACTACCCAATTATCAAACTTAACGAAACTATTAAACTTTGCTATAATAAGTACTGCAGCTAACGGCAGCTAACTGCAGCTAACGCTAACAGATGTTAGCGGTTACTTTGGCTGGCTAAACACGTAAACAAATTAAGTATGGTCTGTTGTGACTTTGTCTTGTTATTGTTAATAAGTCGTAGCAAAGACAATCCTTCACACACATGTTAAACTCTAGTGTAGCATGACTGTATGTTATATTGTTGTATAAACCTGTATAACATTACTGTATTTATAAAATTAATAAATGCCATAATAACTAACTTCTAATTTTCAATATATTTTACACTGTCATATAAGTTTGTTATTCTGTAAAGCCCACTGACATAAATGTGTTTTGTGATTTTGGTCTGTATAAATAAACTTTGATTTGTTGATTTGGGAAATTGATTTGAGGTGTTTAAGTTAGCCTGTGTGTGCACTAAACTATTTAAGTGTAATGCATCCTATAAGTAATTGTGGTGTAACAATATATGACATTACTGTACTTTAAACTAAAATAAACGTTATATAACTCACTTTACTGTGTGTTTTATTGTGTTGTTGTATAATCTCTATAAATCATGCACAGATGACTAGTTGATGATAATTGCCGTGATATTCAAATAATGCCGGTGAGGTCGCTGCAGTCTGACCTCACAGAGACACAATAATGTGAGAAATACATTTGTATTATTTCATCTACCGTTTAAAGGTACCACTAAGTATGTATGAAAATCAGAGTCCTGGTCTCACCTGAGCTTCAGCAGTCGGTTTTGAAGAGGGCAAAGAAGGTCGATCTGAAGAAACGCTGCTGAGGTGAGTGATCTTTCAAGAAAACAACTTACTTAGATATGTAGTTTAATACAGAAGAGATTTAGATTGAGGTACTTGTTTACTCTCTGTTGATTAGACAGTAGATTTCTAATAGTTGACTTCATTTCCAGGGTGACTTTGTTTTCTTGATGTCATTTTTAATTATAATTTAGCTGCAAAGGTTTTATAAATGCCTTTGCAGATAGTGTCCTAATGTTCTCACACATTTAAGTGCATAGTCAGTCTTTTGTTTTTAATATGTGGGGAAATATGATAATTTCTACATTTAAACTTGTGATTCCTTTGAGAACTTCTGTGTTTTAACCTCTTAAGCCCCAAGCCTGTTTTTCAGGATTCAGGCTCGAAAATGACATTCCCAGAACAAATGACCATATCTTCTAAAAGGGGAACATTAATAATCTTTGTTCTCAAAGTAATGATAAACCTGTGAGTTGGATGTAGAAGAGTCAGAATCAATATAGATGTTTTTTATTTTAAAGAAAATTCAGATTGAACATAGTAAAAAACTGTAAATTAGTGTCCGTCCAAAAAATATGTTGTACTTATAGTGAAAACTACCCTTGGATGATGGGTTAGTAGACTAAAAGCTTTAGGAATCCAAAGTACAACATATCATAAGTACCCTGTATCAAGATTGATGCAAAACAAGTGACCTTTGACATTTTTAGACAGATTTAGCAAAAAACCCTCTTCTGGGGCCATTTGGGTGGATTTTCCATATCTCTGGCCCCCCTTCTTCGATTTTGACATGTGACATCGCTTTCTGACCGTCAGAGCCAATGGAATCGAAGGGAAATCGTCCCGCACACACTCATGTTAAAAAAAAGGCGTGTCTTCGCGCATTCAATGAAGCTACAGAGCGTAGGAATAGCCTGCTCTGATATTTTATAACGGAATTGCAGTTTTATTGCTTATAGATTATCAGAACATTTCAAAGGGGACACAGACACATTGGATATTAACCTATGGATTAACTACAGCATCGTTGTTATCGTTTTAATGCCATTGAAGACCAGTTTAGACCAGACAAAACCAAGGTAAGCCATGTTAGCATTGTAGGCTACCTAGCGCCACTTGTTTTGATGTACGTTTTTGTTGATAACTTCGCGAGTTTGTATCTTTCAGTGTTGAGGTGGGCACCGTTAGATTCTGTGTCTTTACGATCATAAACGATGTGTTGGATGTGCAGCTAGGATAAGTAATAAGGGAGCTAGGAGTGATTTTCGGTGCAGTAATAGGTTAGTATTTTTCGCTCGGGGCTAATTCAGAGGCTCACTGTTAGCATTGTGTGTTTTTTTTGAAAAAATAAATGAAAAAGATCAGCTAAATGAGTTTTTTCCCGTTATATGGATATAAAATATTCATAGTTTATTAAATATTAAGGTTCCTTAGACGTTGTTTCCTGCAAATGACGCGATTTTGGCCCCGGAACCGGGTCCGTGGGGCTTAAGAGGTTTTAATATAATGATAACTGTTGTTAATTGTTAATTCTGCAAATCACTTTTAAAATAGCTTTACTATGAAAGATAAAGCAAAAAAGTGATGTTTTTCAGATTTAATTTGAACATATCCTGATAAAGTTATTACTTGTGACCAACAGTCATTTTGTATGTAAAGAGCTACCTTAGTGCAAGTCTGTTGGACCTCTGGGAATCCCATTATCCTATGATACACTTACACTTGTTAAACCACTGGCGACCCGGGCTCCTGTCGTGTGCTGCAGTTTTTGTGTATTTATGTCTGGTTAAACGTTTGGGTCCTTGATTTAAACCACACGCTTTAATCAAGAGACTGTGTGTGTGTATGTTGGAACAATGACGACCCTTGTGAAACTTCTACTGGCACTCTTTATCCTTGAACTTTTTCAACCATGCCAAACATTACGGGGAGGAAACAACTTGGCACTGTCATACACCAGAGACGCACTGCTGGCCCTCCGTGCTGCGGGAAGCTTCCCACCCCCCAACCTGCCGGAGGACATACGATCTACGGCTCCGAGGAGACGTCTCCGTAGAAGGGGAAGGAGGGGAGGAGTACGGCAGTGCCTCAGACGGAGAGGCAACAGGCCGCCTTTACCCTCCATGATACTCAGTAATGTGAGGTCGCTACGGAGGAAAATGGAAGAGCTGCGGATCAACGCTACAGCCTGTTTCGAGTACCGTGAGTCGTCTATTGTGTTTTGTGAGACATGGCTTCATCAGGATATTCCCGACTCTTTGTGTGAACTGGAGGGTTTTTCACTCATCTGCTCGGACAGGAGTGAAACGCCGGGGATAGGCAAAGGTGGGGGCATCTGTGTATTTATCTATGACAAGTGATGCAGACAACACACTTTGCGTAAGACTATCTGCAGCCCCGACGTTGAACTTATGTGCTTGAGCCTGAGACCCCTGTACCTGCCAAGAGAGTTTGGGAATATCATTCTCTGCACTGTTTATATTCCTCCCAGCGGGAATGCAGCAAGTGCAGCAGCTCAAATCACTGACTGTGTTCACCAGCAGCTACTACACACTCCTAACGCACCGGTTTTTATTCTAGGGGACTTTAATCATTGCAAACTTGAACTGTCACTACCCGGTTTTCAACAATACGTTACATGTGAGACCCGGGAAGATAAAATTCTAGACAAATGTTACGGAAATGTGAACAACGCATATGTGAGTAGAGCCAAACCCCCGCCTTCGAACTCGGACCATAACACTGTTCATCTAATACCTACCAAAAACGGTTCTCAAGCGTAGCAAACCACAGACCAAGACTGTAAAGGTTTGGACTAGTGACAGCATAGAGTCTCTTAAAGGATGTTTTCTACTGAGTGGAGCATCTTTCATGAGATGGACATGGATAATGCTACTGAGACGGTAACTGACTATATACAATTCTGTGTTGACAATGAGATACCTCAGAAAGAAATAACTGTGTACCCCAACAACATACCATACATAACTAAAGAGCTTAAGGACTGCATCAATCGTAAAAATATAGCTTTTAAAAACCGGGATAAAACGCAACTGAAATGTGTGCAAAAGGAGCTTAACCACATGCTCAGAGAAGCTAGAAGGAGACATAAGGACATTATTGAACAGAACGTTTCTACAATGAACTCCAAAGAACTTTGGGACACTATGAAGGCAATCACAAATATGACTCCAGCTAAAAAAAAACTCTCTGTACCTCTGATGACCTGCAAAAAGCAAATGAACTGAATGATTTTTACATGAGATTTGAAACCCAGGACTTCTCCTCTGAGTGTACAGACATCTTAGAGACAATCTCTGCTACTGACCAGGACGAAAGGGTGGTGATTGACCCTTTAAAGGTCCCATCACTTTTCAAACACACCTGTACTAAGAAGGCCACAGGGCCAGATGGCATCTCTGCATTCCTTCTCAAGACATTTGCAGAAGAACTGACATCAGCATGGTGTCCCATATTTCAAAAATCTGTTCTTCACACCATCCCCACCCTCTGGAAAACATCAATAATAAAACCTGTCCCCAAAAAACCTTGTCCAAAGGTAAACAATGATTTTAGGCCTGTTGCTTTGACATCCATTGTCATGAAATGTTTTGAGAGGATCATGGTGCCGCTGCTAAAGAAAGAGGTTGATGTACATTTAGACCCTTTTCAGTTTGCCTACAAGCAAGGGCGTGGCACAGACGATGCTCTAAATACACTGAACAAAAATATAAACGCAACACTTTTGTTTTTGCTCCCATTTCTCATGAGATGAACTCAAAGATCTAAAACATTTTCTATAAACACAAAATAACCATTTCTCTCAAATATTGTTCACAAATCTGAAAGAATGTGTGATAGTGAGCACTTCTCCTTTACGAGATAATCCATCCCACCTCACAGGTGATATCAAGATGCTGATTAGACAGCATGGTTATTGCACAGGTGTGCCTTAGGCTGGCCACAATAAAAGGCCACTCTGAGGGCCTAAGATGTTCTCCAAAATAATATTTACAAACATAAACAAAAAAAAAATATTTTTTAAATATTTTTAGTTATATTTTCATTAGTTTTACCAAAATAACTTGATTTAATTGTATTTAAAATAAAACGTCCTAAGAAATAAATCCTTCGAATCTGGCTATGCAGTTTCTATTTGAATGTGAAGGGTTAAATGAAAGAAGCTCGTCTCTGCGAGTTTACGGCCCGTCCACACAGCGGCTTTGGAAAAAGCTTGCCGGCGTGTCTGAAGCTCGACCAACAACCAATCACATGAATCTCCCGCCCCTGACACACAAGCAGCGGTTTGATTGGCTAGAGCTTGTACTGGCATATGATTTGATTGGCTGACGCTTCCACCGAAAGCTTCAAAAGTTGAACATTGCTCAACTTTTGCAGCCTGGAACGCCGGGAAAGCTCTGCTCTGCTTCCCACAATGCAGTTTGGCGAAAAGTGACGTCACCCCATTCAAAGTGAATGGGCAGAAGCGACGCTGTGTGGATGGGCCGTTACTGTGAAGATAGGAGCTGATTGGTGGTCCTGCTGTACATTCACAGAGGGCCAGCTATAGTATAGCAGTGGCGAACCGTGCCTATCACAACTGGACCTTCTGTAGACACACACACACACCCCCCCCCCTCCGCGGCATTATAATGTCCGTCTTTTCACTGAATTGTCGTCTTGAAAAGGGTACTCACAACAATTCCGCAACAACTTCATCTTCACCTGTTGCACTTGCCATTTCAACGTTAAAAACAATAAAACGGCATGAATTGCTTCGTCGCATTCATCTATCCTCGGTCTCTCTCCAGTGAACTAGCGGGCCTTCTAGAGCACCTGGAACCGAAAGAACACGCCCATTGGCTACAAATCAATATATGATTGGTTGATCAAACTGTCAGTCCAAACGTACGCTCTCATTAAGTGCAACGGCCAGGGCCTTCGATCAAGGATGTAGAATACCTTGGTTAAAGGATATTCTACCCAGAGGCCCAGAACAAGATCTGATTGGTTGCTTTCTTTTCTAACACAAACCCACTGAAATGCGTAGAGCATGGTCCGAGAAGGACAAACAAATCAACGTAACACTGTGATATTACAGATCGACAACACAGATACCATTCTCATTTATTCATTTTATATACATTTTATTTATATAATTAAATCGCGTTTTTCTTTGTTTTATCCGAGTGTTCCAGGGTGTTCTCTGGATACCTTGAAGGCCCTGACGGTTCGCCACTGCGACAGAGTAATGTAAAATGACAGTACAATTGACCAATCATATCTTCCCCCTAAATGGGTGGGTTTCATTATCGCAGACTTTATGACAAGTTCTGCCTGCTGTGAAGCTGTTCTTGTTTCCATAGCAACAGCAACTTCCTGTCAACAGCGTAAACTCGCCTTCAAAATAAAAGCATGCCACATTACACTTAAGACATACAACTGCAACGAAAGTAACAAACACAATGCAATATCCTTTTCAATGTCAAAGAACACCAAAGGGTTATCTACAGGTGTTGTTCTGTGAGGTAGAGGGTCGCTGTCATTGATGCGTTTTGCACCCGGGCCGTTGTTTTGATATTCCACTGAAGTATACGCTGTGACGTAATAACTCTTTTTTTTCACAAACCAGTTCTCATATAATGGATCTTATATTACAAGTTAATGTTGTATAATCATGTTATGGTATAACAATATATGTAATCACTTTATTTAAAAGAATCAATACATGTCTTAACCCTTGTGCCTTCCTCAGGCATTTTTCTTTTTGATTTGGTGATCATTTCAGCTGTGTTACAGCTTTTCGCATGGAATTCTGTAAGACGTCTTCTTTTGAGTCAAATTTTTGAAATCCATTGTCGTTTACTCTTACATGTTTTGTATACTCTCGTGATGCATTTTGCACCCTCTGGACACCTTCGTGGCAAAAATGTACACGCCCATAATAACTGCTATTAAATCATCATACATCAATATTTCCTTCTACTTTTTTTTTTATGAATCACTTGAACAACTTATAACGTACTCAAATCTATCAAATATTCGATATTTTTCAGGATTTTAACCCTTTAAATGCCTGTTTCATTATCTGAATTATCTCATTATTTATAAAAAAAACACGAAAAATTTTCAATATAATAATTAGTAGGGGCATGGAACTTAGGTGGTTATTATATTCTTGGATGAGTCAAAGATTAGCAACAAAATTGATTTGACTGCATTATTATTTTTACGTAGTATCAGATGTTAGGGAAATAATTGTCCTCGACTCCTAGATATGACGTACATGACCAACCCTGACGTCTGTTTATCTCCTTTAAGGACATAGGCTGCTTCAGCCATAAAGTTATTGTTCCCATTCTGTGACCGGGCAACACTAGGTCACAGATGGTTTGTTGTTGTGGGTGCACTGGGACACTTCCTTCTTTGTTGTTTGTGGACTCCAAGGTATGACATCTTCGAGGCCATAAGTGACGGATGCAAGTGACTCAGTGTGCCCAACTGTCTAAGCTATCTTATCAAAATATGTTGATCACTCTCTGTGAAACCAGTTAAATGGGCTAACGAGAGAGAGGCGCTCCAGAATTGACGTGGCAACCCACCCGTGCAGTCTCACCATGACTGCTGTGACTTGTGATGTGAATCCTCCGGCCGTAACTCCAAATAAACCATCAGTGTTTGACATCAAAAGCTCCTGCTCTACCGTGTCTCCTTCCTGAGTCGGTGACTCCTACTGCATTGCTACACAGAAGTTTCCTCCACATCAGATACTACCTCTGGATCCCTTCGTGGTAAAAAATGCCTCATTGACTGCCATTCAAACCACCTTTTTTGATCTCACTGCCATTGCAGTATAAAACCATGCATTTTGTAATGTCAGCATTTCGGGGGCCCCAACAGTGGGCTTGCTGGGGATGTACTGCCGGAATTTGCAGCGGCCTCTGAAGGCTACGAGCTGCTCATCGACACAGATGTCTTCCCCTGGATTGAACAAAAGTGTGTGTGTGTGTGTATGTGTGTATCTGTAAGCATGCACTGATCATTTCAGGGTAATAAAAAGGGCATCTTTTGAAAGATGCATTTCATGTCTTTGAAGAGTTGCTCGAGTAATTAAAAAACAACTGTTTGGAATTGAAAAACGCACGACAGTCTTTCTTCTCTGACATCATTACCAAAAACAAAAACAATGCACGTGCCTTGTTTGCTACCGTCGACAGATTAACTAACTGTCAGTAGCCTCTGAATTTCTATCCACCAGGGCATGCAATGATTTTGCCTCCTTCTTCACTGACACAATTCAGAACATCAGACAAGCAGTCAGTGCCTCTGCATCAGGAACAGCAAATGTGTTGTCTCTGTGTCCACCTAATATCAATTCAAACACCATGACACAATTCCATCAGATTAATGATAAAAACCTAGAGGACATTATTCAACTTCTGAAATCCTCCTCCTGCTGCCTTGAAATTATTCCAACAGGATTTTTCAAAGATGTTTTTCGTTGCATGGCCTCAGATCTACTTCATATAGTAAACAAATCTCTTCACTCAGGTGTTTTTCCACAGGCCCTGAAAACTGCAGTCATTAAACCGCTCTTAAAAAACAATAATCTAGATGCTTCAGTAATGAACAATTACAGGCCCATATCAAACCTCCCATTTCTAGGTAAAATCATTGAAAAAGTTGTTTTTCAACAGTTGAGTTATTTCTTGCATTTAAATAGTTGTTTCGATGTGTTCCAGTCAGGCTTTCGTCCAAACCACAGCACTGAGACTGCTCTTGTAAAGGTCTTCAATGACATCCACTTAAACACAGACAGTGGCAGAACTTCAGTGTTAGTATTATTAGATCTCAGTGCTGCGTTTGACACTGTTGACCACAACATATTACTCGACCGACTAGAAAACTGGGTGGGACTTTCGAAAACAGTTCTAAATTGGATTGAATCCTACTTAAAGGACAGAAAAAACGTTGTTTCTATAGGTAAATACACATCTGAGTTGACAAATATGACATGTGGGGTTCCTCAAGGCTCCATCTTGGGGCCTCTTCTCTTTAACGTCTACATGCTACCACTGGCTCAGATAATGAAAAACAACAACATCAGTTACCATAGCTATGCGGATGACACACACATTTACGTAACAGTTTCAACAGGAGACTATGCTCCAATTCAAACACTGAGTAAGTGCATTGAACAAATCAATGACTGGATGTGTCAGAACTTTCTCCAATTAAACAAAGATACAACTGAGGTCATGGTTTTTGGAGCCAAGGCAGAACGTATAAAAGTTAGCACTGAGCTTCAGTCTGCAATGTTCAAAACAACAGATAAAGCCAGAAATCTAAGTGTAGTCATGGACTCTGACCTGAGTTTCAACAGCCACATTAAAACAGTTACTAAATCAGCCTACTATCACCTAAAGAACATATCTAGGATTAAAAGACTAATGTCACAGCAGGATTTGGAAAGACTTGTCCATGCTTTTATCTTCAGTAGACTGGACTACTGCAATGGTGTCTTCACAGGTCTCACTAAAAAATCTATTAGAAAGCTGCAGCTGATTCAGAACGCCGCTGCTCGAGTCCTCACTAACACTAAGAAAGTTGATCACATCACTCCTGTTCTGAAGTCTTTACACTGGCTTTCTGTGTGTCAAAGAATAGATTTCGAAATACTGCTGCTGGTTTATAAAGCTTTGAATGGTTTGGGCCCAAAATATATTTCTGACCTACTGCTAAATAATGAACCATCCAGATCTCTCAGGTCTTCAGGGACTGGTCAGCTTTCTGTCCCCAGAGTCAGAACTAAACATGGAGAAGCAGCATTCAGTTATTATGCTCCATCTGGAACAAACTCCCAGAAACCTGCAGGTCCGCTGCAACTCTGACAACTTTTAAATCCAGACTAAAGACTTTTCTTTTTGTCGCTGCTTTTAATTGAACTATTTACATCTTAACCTGCACTGTAACTTTTATCCGTGTATTTTTTCTTTTAATGTTTATCCATGTATTTTTTTAGCTTTTCTTTTTAATGACTGATTTTAAATGCCATTTTCTGAATGTCTTTCATTTTTTGTAAAGCACTTTGAATTGCTTTGTGTTGAAAAGTGCTATATAAATAAACTTGCCTTGCCTTGCCTTGTTGTTGACGTTTGGGGGAGGTCTGATCGGTAGTGCAATGTGTGGTTCAACAGAACTGAGCCCCAGTACTGTGTGTCTTGTTTCAATGTCTTCATTCTGGTTTGGTCTGCCCAGCGATTTGATTTTACCTCTGCTGTGTCTACACCGGGCGGGAAAACTACAATGCTGCAAACAAATTGCAGTTTCCGGATAAGAGATGGATCATGGTTTAAAATGTTAAAGATTGGAGAGCCAGAGAGATGGATAGATGTAGAGAACGCCATGTTATTGGACTCACCTCTCTTTGAATTAGTGTATGATTAAAAATGAATATCTAGAAAACATTGTAAGAGAAAAAATGACGTCATTTATATTTAATGTAAATAATAAAGGACCAAGAGTAGAGCCCTGTGGCACTCCATAACTGATGGTACGAATGACAAGTAGGGGCAGACAATACCTCGTATTACTTTGGGAACCATGCAGGGCCGTCTCTGGCCAACTTGTGGCCCCACGCAAAGTTATATGATGAGGCCCTCTGTGTTGCGAGCGTTGACGGGGGGGTAGGGGTGCTAGTGGAGCCTCGCAGCGGCGAAACTATGCGACGCTTACACAAACTGCGCCGCATAAGCACATAAAGGTGCGCTCAGTTGAGACTCCCACTGCAAGATGAGGCCCCCCCCGTGAGGTGAGGCCCCCTCCGGGAGGTGAGGCCCCCTCTGCGAGGTGAGGTCCCCTCCGCGAGGTGAGGTCCCACGCAGTCTGCGTGATCTGCGTGTAGGGAGGGGCGGCCCTGGAATCATGCAAATATTAAATAGTATCATCTGCATAGAAACACATGTTTTGGAAGAATGTAATTGATGTTAAATGTAAATAGTAAAGGACCAAGATAAGAGCCCTGTTGCACTCCATTACTGATTGAAACGGCGTATTCTTCACTCTTATTAGCAGTTACATTTACCTTGTTAGCACGCTTGTATTTGCTTATTCACATTAAATAATGTGGCATTTGTAATCATTCAAGGTACAAAAGTCAAGCTAAATGTTTAAGATGTATAATTGTTTTAATGTGGAAGCTTTAATTTATCCTACTTTGCAATTATTACTGGAGTGACTGTTGTGAAAATATCTCTATGTGATTTGATTTGAACACTCACCTTTTTGTTGAATTAGATCAAATGTTGATCTTATTGGACTGATTGAATAACACATTGTTAACAAACCAATTGCATGTTCAAATGTTGATTTCTTTCCCTTTCATTTTGGAAATTAATTTTAGCGTTTGAAATGTTTAAGATTGTTCTCTTATGTGTGCACTGTTCTAGTATATTGTATCTCATATTATAAGTAAATGTGATTTAACAAAGTAGGACTTCTCTATTTCAAAGAATAAATGTCTTAATAACCTATTCTGTGTGTTTTATTGTGTTTTTCTTGTATAATCTCTTTACAGTTCATGCTCGAACTAGCTGATGATAATCGGTGTGATATTCAAATAATGCTGCTGCTCTCCCTGCAATCTGACCTCTCAGCGATACATTTGCCTGTTTAAATCTACCGTAAAAAGTATCATTAAATACGAACTGCATTAAAAAAACAAAGGCCTGCTCTCACCTGTGCTTCATACACCTTGATCACGGATATATTGAAATATATCTGGATCAGATCCCAGTCAGCGGTCAGAGAGTTTGGGGACGAAGGAGAAAGACGATCCCAAAGAAAATCTACTGAGGTGGGTGATCTTTAAAAATTAAACAAATTGGTTAGATAATAGTTACTTACAGATATTAAGAGATTTATATTTAGTTGTTTATGTGTATTAACTGTTTTATAAACGGATTATTGGGAGTTAACTTCATTTCCAGTTTTATTTTGTTTATTTGATGTTGT
This sequence comes from Harpagifer antarcticus, assembly GCA_902827135.1. Taxonomy (NCBI): domain Eukaryota; kingdom Metazoa; phylum Chordata; class Actinopteri; order Perciformes; family Harpagiferidae; genus Harpagifer; species Harpagifer antarcticus. The sequence continues at coordinate 109,366 of CADEHL010001367.1, forward strand.
TTATAATCGTACATTACTTGTGATTATCTTAAGAACTTCCTCATGGGTCTTTTTAAGATTTACTAATAATAGCCTTCTTTAATTCAGCCTCTGTTTCTCCAAAGTGTGTTTAGAGTAGCTGAGCACCTGCTGCTTTTAAAGACAAAACTGTCTGATTGAAAAGATTGAATATATATAAACACAAACATTTAGGATAGACCTCGTACACACGAATGCTTATGCAATGGGTGCCCTTAAAGATAGATCACCTGTGGTGGTAGCACATCAATTGTTCTCTCTAGTTAAGCTGAATTACATCGGGTTTCGCTCGTCACGTCCTCCTTGCAGCTCAATAGATTCTAGACCCAAAAGCCTGTGCAAGAAAAACACAGAGGAATCCGCTGAAAACACTGATGTCCACTTCGGATGTCAATATGTTACACTAGAAATGTATTAGTCCGATACCAGTGAAAATCCATGGTTCTCCAACCAATTTTATACCGTGGTAAAACACAAAACCATGAATCCCTTGAACTTCCACAGGTCAGGTTAAACAGCTCAACATTCTCTCTCTATTATCTATTATATTGCTAAAACATCCAGTAACTATGCAAACACTGACAGATTATATTTTGTATCATTATAACTCTGTAGTTATTATTAGAATAATACTAATATTTACTGAACAGTATAAAACCTAGATTTTTGCATTTCTTCCCCATTAGCATTCGTCCCGATCTAATAAGGCTGCAGGAGGTAAACCGTAGACTTGTGCAAACACAACAATTCAAATAAATCTGCTTTAAATCAGAATATGCTTAAAATTAAAAGGTATAGTTTGGTTTTATCCTAAAACATGATGCATTAGGATATATAATTGTAGATAAACTAGTCAAAATTGGCTCCACCATCCATTATAGAAGTCAAAGGATCTGTTATTGATGTTAACCTGTTAGGCCCCGAGCCTGTTTTTCAGGTCTCAGGCTCGAAAAGGACATTCCCAGAACAAATGACCATATCTTCTAAAAGGGTTAAATTAATAAACGTTGTTCTCAAAGTAACGATGAACCTGTGAGTTGGATGTAGAAAAGTCAGATTCAATATAGATTGAACATGGTAAAAAACTGTAAATTAGTGTCCGTCCAAAATACATGTTGTACTTATAGTGAAAACCAGCCTTGGATGATGGGTTAGTAGACTAAAAGCTTTAGGAATCCAAAGTACAACATATAAGAAGTACCCTGTATCAAGATTGATGCAAAACAAGTGACCTTTGACCTTTTTAGACAGATTTAGCAAACACCTCTTCTGGGGCCATTTGGGTGGATTTTCCATATCTCTGGCCCCCCTTCTTCGATTTTGACATGTGACATCTCTTTCTGACCGTCAGAGCCAATGGAATCGAGGAGAACTCACACATAGTCCTTATTTGGTAATGTGTGTGTGTTAGACTGCCGCATAGCCAAGACCGGAAGCAGCAGCCACTCTGGTGGCTACCATTAGCAGCTAACTTTTGCTAGTTAAGCTCGTTTTGCTTAGTGCTACTCTTGCTCTGCGATTTTTACATAAAAATGGAATTATGGATTATAAATGAAATAATTTTTTTATACAGAGACGTTAAAAACCTATGGATTAACCGATTCAGCCGCGTTTTTTCTCGTTTTAATGCCATTGAACACGTCTTTTGATTAGATTGACAGCTACGGTGAGACGATCTCCCAAGAAGCTCCGTAAAGGTACTGTTGTGATGTCTGTGTTTGCTTTCCCTGTCGCGAGTTCGGGTCATCTCATTATAACTTACTCTTAGTGTTTCATTGTGTTGTTGTTGAGTAATGTCTTTACAGATCATGCAGAGACAACTAGCTGATGATGATTGGCGCACTATTCAAATAATGCTGCTGCTGTCCCTGCAACCTGACCTCCCAGAGACGCACTGCGAGAAACACATTTGCCTGTTTTAATCTACCGTAAGAAATACCATTAGATGAGGCAATCCTGCTCTCACCTGTGCTTCCCTTACCTTCATCACGGATACAGATTTAAATATATCTGGATCAGATCGCAGTGAGCAGCAGTCAGAGAGTTTGGAGACGGTGGAGAAGGACGATCAGAAGAGACACTGCTGAGGTGGGTGACCTTTAAAACAAACAAAACAGATCAATATGTAGTTAAATACAGATATTAAGAGATGTGGTTAGTTGTTTATTTACTGTTGATGAGAATGATGTTTTATAAGACTGAATCTTTGTTGTTAACTATCTTTACGGGAAATGTGTTGATGGTTTTGACTTGTTTGCTGCAAAGGCTTTTATTGTGCTCCAATGTTCTCACACATTCAAATCAACAATGCTTATTCCGTTTTGGAGATATCTGTTTACATGATGTGGCTTAAGTACTATGAAGCCATAGATACGAGTGTATTTAACAGGTGATTCCTTTAAGAACTTCCAAAAAACCATATGTTTTGATCCCTTATCAAGACCTACCCTGATATACATTACATTGCATTTGGCTGACGCTTTTATCCAAAGCGACTTACAATAAGTACAATCGACCAGGAAGACACAGCCCAGAAGAAAAACAGAATCATAAAGTACATCAGGTTTCATAGAGCCAAACATTTCAAGTGCTACTCAACTGGCTTTAGATAAGCCAGTCGTTATTAGTATATAAGTGCTTTGTTAGTAATTCTATGGCTGGAAGTGGAGTCGAAGAGATGAGTTTTCAGTCTGGAAGGTGTGTAGCTTTCTGCTGTCCTGATGTCAATGGGAGCTCATTCCACCATTTTGGAGCCAGGATAGCAAACCCACGTGTTTCTGCTGATGGGAACTTGGTCCCCCTCGCAGCGAGGGTGCAGTGAGTCGTTTGGCTGATGCAGAGCATAGTGCACACGCTGGTGTGTACAGTTTAACCATTTCCTGGATGTAGGAAGGGCCAGATCCATTCACAGCATGGTACGCAAGTACCAGTGTCTTGAAGTGGATTCTAGCAGTTACCGGGAGCCAGTGGAGGGAGCGGAGGAGCGGAGTGGTGTGGGAACATTTAGGAAGGTTGAAGACCAGACGAGCCGCTGCATTCTGGATGATCTGCAGAGGTCGGATGGCACATGCAGGTAGACCAGCCAGGAGGGAGTTGCAGTAGTCTAGGCGTGAGGTGACGAGAGCCTGGACCAGAACCTGCGTGGCTTTCTGGGTCAGCTGGGGACGAATCTTCCTGATGTTGTAAAGCGTATATCTGCAGCAACGGGTTGTAGCAGCGATGTTTGCAGTGAAGGACAGGTTGGTATCTAGGGTCACACCCAGATTCCTTGCAGTCTGAGTCGGGGAAACAACAGAGGGGCCGATATTGATCGTCAGGTCAAGAGTGGGACAATCTTTTCCCGGAAGGAAAAGCAGTTCAGTCTTGTCAAGGTTGAGCTTGAGGTGATGAGCAGGACATCCACTGAGAGATGTCAGCTAGACAAGCAGAGATGCGTGCGACGACCTGGGTCTCTGAGCGGGGAAAGGACAGAATTAATTGGGTGTCGTCAGCGTAGCAGTGGTATGAAAACCATGCGGGCTAATGACAGATCCGAGCGAGTTTGTGTACAAGGAGAAGAGGAGGGGACCAAGAACAGAGCCCTGAGGGACCCCTGTAGTTAATTGACAAGGGTCGGACTCCGACCCTCTCCAAGTTACCCTGTAGGTACGGTCTTTGAGGTATGAGGCGAGGAGGGAGAGTGCAGAGCCTGAAACTCCAAGTTCTTGGAGAGTGCGAAGGAGGATCTGATGGTTCACCGTGTCGAATGCAGCTGACAGGTCCAACAGGATGATGACAGAGGAGAGGGATGCTGCTTTAGCAGTGTGCAGTTCCTCAGTGACAGCAAGGAGGGCCGTTTCTGTGGAGTGACCTGCCTTGAACCCAGACTGGTGCGGATCCAGAAGGTTGTTCTGGTGGAGATAACAGGAGAGTTGTTTAAAGACAGCGCGTTCAAGTGTTTTAGACAGGAACGGGAGGAGAGAGACAGGCCTGTAGTTTTATAACATCAGACGGCTCGCTGCTTTTAATTGAACTATTCATATCTTAGACTGCACTGTAACTTTTATCCATGTATTTTTTCTTTTAGTGTTTATCCATGTATTTCTTTCTTTTAATGTTTATTTTATTAGCTTTTCTTTTTAATGACTGATTTTAAATGCCATTTCTTAATGTCTTTCATTTGTTGTAAAGCACTTTGAATTGCCTTGTGTTGAAAAGTGCTCTATAAATAAACTTGCCTTGCCTAGCCTTGAGAGTGGGTTTCTTTAGTAGAGGGTTTACTCTCGCCTCCTTGAGACTGTTTGGAAAGTGACCAGAAGTTAGAGAAGTGTTGATGGGTGAGAAACGGTAGAATATCAGGAGCGATAGTCTGAAGGAGGTTTGAAGGGATAGGGTCCAGAGGACAGGTGGTAGGGCTGGCAGAGGGTAATGAGGGTAAGAACCTCACTTGGAGAGAGAGGGGAAAAGGAGGTTAGTGTGTGGGTGGAAGGAGGGTCTGGTGACCCAGCGGTGAGTAAAGGTGAGTCAGAAAAAGACTCACATTTACACTATCAGAACATACCTTTGTTTAATTTGTCCTCTTATTCTGAAAAGCTCTCATATAAAATAAATGTAGCTAACACATCTGCTTCTCTGAAGAGAAAGACTAAATATAAACCTGAGAGCCCTTTATGTTTCGAGGCTTGAGATCAGAAAAAAGGAACAAACATTTTGTCTTGTAGAATTCTCTACATTATATCTAATAAAGCCGGTTCTACTCTTTATTGATTATTGATTAACCTGTGTTGTTTCTCCCTTCCTCTCCTTCTCCTCTTCAGGCCCTCCATGTATACCAACATGTCTGTCAACTCCTATTCCTTTGCTGATCTCCCCCCTCCTCCTAACTTCTTCTCGAACTCCTCTGACTTCAGCATTTGCTCGAATACCCAAATCCTTCATCTACATCTTCTCAGCTTTCTCCCTCGGACATCATCTTCCTCACGCCTCTGCTCATCTTCGTCCTGTACCTGGGATTCCAAAAGGCGGAGGAAACCGCGCTCAAGTTCCACGGCTACAAGTCACTCTGACCACTTCACCTATCACTCCATCTTCATGCAGCTGATTGAACTACTGGGCTTGCCCTCTACTTCATTGGCACATATGTCAATCACCTGGTGATGTTGGATGTTGGGTTGTCACTCTGGAATTTCACCTCTTTCGAACAGGCTCTGTTCCACCTGCTCACCTGTTGTGGAGCGCTACTGGCTGTTGTTCACCCGTCACCTACCTGGGGCTGAGGCAGGGGGGTGGAGTCAGGATCAGGAACATCAGCATTGGATGTGTCTGGTTTCTGGGCTTAGTTTGGTTGGTTGTATTATTCTTAGGTGGCAAGGAGTTATATTGGATCTTGTACTATTGCATTACTTGTTTATTGTTAAGTGGCGTCACTTTTTGCAGCGTTTCAGTTCTCTACGTTCTCAAGCGTCCCAGGCCCCCGGGGGAAGGGGGCGGGAACAAGGAGCGGGTTGACCAATCAAAGCAGAGGGCTTTCTACACCATCATGGTCATAATGGGAGTGCTGTTGTTGAGGTTGGGTGTGAATGTCATTTGTCAATATCATGAAAACTGAAATGTGTGTGGTTGTGATATCCAGTCTCTGGTCCGGTCTGCCCAGCAGTCTGGTTTTTACCTCTGCTGTTTCTACAACCGGGTAGGAAAAACTTACAATGCTGCAAACAAACACTGAATCAGGATGAGTGAAGGAATCAAGTTCTCATATAGGATGGTAGGAGTCACAGGTAGATGTAGAGAACATAATGTACTAGTTTAGAGTGAAACAATACACGTATAAAGTGGTGTCATCTGCATAAAACATTTACGATTTGTTTTCATTGTTATGCAGACATTAAAAGGACTGAGACTAGAAGAATGTTGTAATTCGTGTCTAAGGTGAATAGCAAAGGATCAGAGATAGTACCCTGTGCCAACCCATTGCTGATGGGAAAACAAAGCTTTACTTCAGCACCATAGATACAAGCAACATTTATTGTGATGGCATGATAATATATGCAAAGACTATAGTTTAGGTTAACAGGAATTATCAATAGTTCAGCGTGTAAATTATAACTAATAAAAGTACTAAAATCATTTAAACGTGTCTCGGGACAGTTTTTTTTAGTAATTCCATCATTTCAATATTGTCACATTTTCATCTTAATGGACTGATTTAATGAACCATATTAAAAGATTAGTCAATTGGTTAAATTCAGCTGTAAATAACGAGATTCTTAGAAGTTTATTTACATTTTAAATCAAATGTTAGTGTCCAATTAAGACATTTAAATGTAGGAATTCATAATGTGGAATTAACAATTATGTAGTCGTTCAATATGTAATGCACCCTATGGGGACACTTAAACACTGAACTTCAGTCATACAGTGTTCTAGGAAAAGCATATATTTTGCGCAAATTATTTTAAAATCATATTTTACACATATTTCTGGCTGCATTCCATATTTAAACAAGATATTGACAATTTATATAATTAATTTGTTATTCTAATTTGTATTATTATTTTTTATTAATAATAAAGATTTGTTTGTGGTTAATAATAATAATAATAATAATAATAGATTTAATTTGTTAGCGCTTTTCCAGGTGCTCAAAGACGCTGTACAGATTGTTAGAGATTAAAAGGGATTGACGCTCCGCGTTTCAAATCTCTCCGCGTTCCTACAGAGCTGTGTATATGGAAGGAATCCAGATGCCAACAAGTAAACAATAATCTACTTTAATGGTAATACACCAATGCATACACAATCAATACAATATACATTCAATACACAGCACACTGCAACAGTACTCCGGGCTCAATTCCTACCACCGGGTGCCATACGTACCACGACAGCCAGTCCGGAAGAGAGCTCTGAGCATACAAACTTTACAGTATTTATACACATAAACTGGGAGGAGTCCTTGGCCGGTTGCCTAGGCAATGAGTCAGCAGTTTGTTGATTCCTTCCTTACAGTGTGAGTGTGTGTGTGTGTGTGTCCCCTTAGGCAGTCCCCCCGTCAGGCTTTGGAGTCATATGATTTCACAGACAGAGGACTCCTTAACAGAACGCACACACATTCCCCTAAAACATCTTTAACACACACATCTGTTTCCTCCAGCTCACCACACCAATGTCACATGTCTTTCTCTAAGAAAGCCATATTTGTTGAGGTTTACCAGTCATCATCTCATGACATCCTCAGGACCAGCTAACCAACTAAGCTTAACTGTTCCTATACCCTAAGCCATTTCTGAACTCCCTTGCACTCCCAGTCAGCTCACCCAGAATCAGAAGGACCATTGTCTCTCTAATTGTGTGTGACCCACTCGTCTCTTGCTCTTTAGGAGTCTTCCAAAACCACATGCTCTCTCAAAAGTCACCTGCTGTAGGCCTCCAAAGTCCAGTTCACAGTTTAACCTAAATCATTTCCATTTTTAAGCTTATTCATTTGGAGCTAACATGAATACATTCAAATATTCTACTGCAATCCCCCTTTTGATTTAGATCTAATAAATCAACTACTTTCAAGACATTCACATTCGTTCTGGGATTCAGACTATTTAAACGTTCAGAAATGGCTCCACATATCAACTTCATACGACCGTGTTAGAAATACCAAAATATGTAAATAACTCCATACATCAATTACATCACTTAGTAACAACAAAGTTAAAACCCTTCAATCAGAATGATTGAGTATAATAAGGTATAACCTTCACAGTGGTGATTCAATTAATCTGTAATCGGCAAAATTGCAGTGTCTTCAAGCTTTAACATTCCTTCATGTATACTTCATTCCGCTTTAGTCAAAATGAGATATTTAGGAGACAGCAAGTCTGTCTTCTCATAAATATCAACAACCTGAAATGCCCTGCCTCCTATCATAAGAGGCAGCTCGCAAGGTCAAATTCATATACAAAAGTACCCAAACGGCTGAGGTAGGTAAATTGTATAGGCACATGTTTTAATGTAATCCCCATGGTCCAATTCTTTCTCTGTACATCGTCAGTTTCTATCCCTCAGACCCGTTACTGTTTCCCTGCTCACGTCCACTCTTTAAATTCTACTGGGTTCTGTTGGTTTCTTCACTGGTTTGAGACAAGTGCCCTTATTGGAACCACCTCCCTTTGTAGCCAGACTTCCCCACAGTAGAGGCGAGTTTCTGTGTTTTAGGTTTAAACAGCTTCAGTCAGATGTATCCAGGATGGTCTCTCCGCCAGTCTAACTGCAGTCGATGTAGACAGGAGTGTTTGTTAGGGACCCTCCCCCTTTGGCGAGTGCCTGCTCTTCCTCTTTATCGCTCTGGTGAACACTCACTCTCCTGGTTTCATGTCTGCTGCGTAGTGTCAGGTACTTCCATCCGTGGCGAGACCCGGAACTCCTGATACTGCGTCCTTGGATACGCTTCCCACACCGTGGAGTCGCCACCCTTGCTTGGTCAGGTACAGCAGGCCCAGCACGAGGAAGATGACAGCTTTCACACATCCTTCCTGGAGGTTTCCCCACTGCGCACTGATTCCAGTGGTACCAGATGTCTCCTTTCCCTTCCAAGCGGACAGCGTGAGATGTCCTCTGCATCGCCCGATGGGGTTTGATGTCCCCCTTTTGCCTCTGTAATCTGTGTGGAGAAATCTGATACAAATCCCTCAAGCTTACGCTCAGGGCTCCTGGGAACTGGTGACCATGAGTGAGCTCAAAGGAGACAAACCTGTCCCTTTGTTAATTGAGCTCCTGATTTACATAAGAACTAGGGGCCATGTGTCTAACCATTTCATGCCTGTCTCTTCACATGTTTTCTTATATCTTAGTAATATATTTATTTCATGTTTTTTACTCATAAAACAATATGACATTGTCCAGAATAGTAGTTAACTTTATATAACTTTTACTCTTTCTAATCTTTTCAAACATCTTAATTGTCTTGTCTCTCTCTCTCCTACATACTTTTTCCAACTTCACTCGTGGTATTTTAACCACTTTATCCTTCTGAGCAAGATATCACTTCAACACATTTAATATCTTGCCCTGTCCATCTATTTCAGTCTTCTTTACTGCTATTTTTAATTTACCAATTGATTAATTCATGGTTAATACAACTTTTTATCTTTACTTATTTATCAAGTCAATTCAATTTCTTTAAATTTGTTTCTTTAAAATACATTAGTAGATACCTTGTGGAGTATTCACAATAACTAATCCTCTCTAGGATATGAAATCCATTCATCTTTAACAAGATACTATTTCCCTATTTATTTTTAGTTCATGATAACAATGGTATAAAAACCACACGTTTTACTCATAGCTTGGTTTCTATGTCAAGATCATTATGTGTGACATAATAATCAGATGTCTTCTTCTATCCATCTGTTCTCTTTTCTCTTCAGCCTTCAACAACCTTTTCTTATTTCCATTTCTAACCAGTTTTACTTATAATCTGTCCCTTTCCTAGGACAGGTAAATACATCCTGCTACTGTAGTGTTCACAAATAAATCTCCATGCAAACTGCTACTGTACACTCAAAAGTGATCTGTTTCATTTTGAAAAGTCAGCTTTTTGAAAACCAACATGGCTCAATTCAAAATGTTGTTTCCAAACAAAACTCCTCATCTCTTCCCGACATGATTTGACATAAAGATGATTTGCTACCACTATTTTTCATTGTGATATTTGTTCAAACAGAGACTGCATCTGTCTCTGGATTTAAATAAATGCCTGATGGCAGTATATGCATAAAATAAAAATAAGTGTCCAGGATTTTAACCTCTGTCATTAAAGGACTGTATAAAAATAAGACATGTCATCTGATTAATCTAAAATCAGAATTTAACAGATAATTTGTGTCGTACATCCCACCATTTTCAGGGACGCCTAATTAACATTCTCAAATCTTCAATTAACTTGACCTAAAAAGCTAAAACAGTGTTGTTTTATGATACCTAAAAAAATACTACAATAGATTTTAGACTAAAAATGTAAATATGAAATTCCCATTGTCTAACAACTCACTCCCCTTTTCTGAAAAAGAATCCATTTACCGTGGATTCATTTTCAGAAACATGAAGAAAGAATGGTAATGCATAGGAGGCAGAGGCACATGCTGTGCCCTGGGAACTTTACGACCCCGGCGTCCTGCTTCAAAGTGCCCTCAGGTTTTTGTTTTACGACACTGGCCTCCTGCTTCATCGTAAATGAAGTTTGGGCTCAGTTTGAGAGTTGTGATCTGAGTTAGAGACAACAGTATTTTGCATTGTTCTAGGGAACAGAAGAGTGTTAAATTCATCTGCTTCCATGGGGCTGTGGATAGCCATCGCACCCGTGAGATTTCGGTCTGTGACGGGAGGAGGAATTGTAATTCCCATCATTGCGAGGGCAGCATTGTGACAAACCCTCCTCAATCTATCTAGAGCCTGCATCTGTTTGTTTAGGTGTGCAATTTGCTTTACAATCTGTCTTTCATCTAAGTTAAATCTATCCATGTTGTGTTACAAGCATGGTTAGATTTGTAACAGAATACAAAATTAACTGTATTTAGCGCTATATTTGCCTAAAAATCTTAACAAACACCAACTACAAATTAAAAATAAATTGATTTAGCAAAATGAACCCTTATGTGATTCAAAAATGTGACAAAAGAACAATGATTTGTCTTACCCAAGATTGTGTTAACAGAATGGCTCTTGACCACATGGGGTCAAATAACTTGGATGACCGGGGGCAGGGAAAAGGAGACTCAAACATGTGCAGAGAGAAATCACACTGCTTGCAGTCTGAGTTCACTAAAAATTAAACCATACGACTTGGCTTCAATAAAAATGTAACCAGACAAGGCCAGTTCATGACACACAAATTGTCCTCTTTGTATGTCTAATCTAGGTAGAATAATCCACTATTATATTTAATTTGAATGTACTCAATTCCCGGTAACTACCTGGAATTTCAGAATCGTTTTTAAGCATTCTGTCGTTCCATATTCACTTCGCTTTTATTTATCTGACTCAATTAACATGTGCTCACATGTATTAATATACTGGGCTATTGTCGTAGTTACTATTAACGCGCTTCCCGTCTTCAATACCGGTCAGCAATGTAATATTTAACCTCAACGCTTGAAGCTAAACTCATATAAGAATGTAAAAGGTGTACTACCCCTTTCAGCCACTAGATGGCAGCAGCAGACCACAAATGAGCCTCACTCATCCGTGTGCTTCATTGAGACCTATAAATATTGAGTAATTACCATACCACAGAACTCCGGCTCTTAGCTAAAGAGCGTTCGTCTGTGCTGTAAAACCCCTCAGTTTTAGGCGGCGACCCGATCTGAAATATCGGGTTTCCAGGTCTGGCGTGTGGGAATGAAACTACACAACCCCCAGCCCTGCACCGTCTCTACGCCACTGTGGACTGAACTACCACAGATCCGCGCTAAACCGTTCTTATGTACGCCACTCAGGACTTTATCTACCTGTAGATCCGCGCCAAACTGTAATCAATATCAATGTCTATGTACGCCACGCCGGACTCATATCTACCTGCGATCAACGACTATGTTTCTAAATATGCATTGTATATCCCATTTAAACTTTAAAAACACTGTGAAACGCCTTCAGACAATCCTAACATTTTAGTGTATTCAATCACAGACAATCGGTTTATACAACAGGAGTCTGAAATACCTTTGAGTAGTGTAGGGCCCTTGTGATTGTCTGAAGCGTTTAAAAGCGCTTATTCTCGACCCAATCCGGTCGTCTGAATCCTCCTCAGCTCATTATCTTGTACGTCGGGGGCACCATCTGTTAGAGATTAAAAGGGATTGACGCTCCGCGTTTCAAATCTCTCCGCGTTCCTACAGAGCTGTGTATATGGAAGGAATCCAGATGCCAACAAGTAAACAATAATCTACTTTAATGGTAATACAACAATGCATACACAATCAATACAATATACATTCAATACAGAGCACACTGCAACAGTACTCCGGGCTCAATTCCTACCACCGGGTGCCATACGTACCACGACAGCCAGTCCGGAAGAGAGCTCTGAGCATACAAACTTTACAGTATTTATACACATAAACTGGGAGGAGTCCTTGGCCGGTTGCCTAGGCAATGAGTCAGCAGTTTGTTGATTCCCTGTCCTTACAGTGTGAGTGTGTGTGTGTGTGTCCCCTTAGGCAGTCCCCCGTCAGGCTTTGGAGTCATATGATTTCACAGACAGAGGACTCCTTAACAGAACGCACACACATTCCCCTAAAACATCTTTAACACACACATCTGTTTCCTCCAGCTCACCACACCAATGTCACATGTCTTTCTCTAAGAAAGCCATATTTGTTGAGGTTTACCAGTCATCATCTCATGACTTCCTCAGGACCAGCTAACCAACTAAGCTTAACTGTTCCTATACCCTAAAGCCATTTCTGAACTCCCCTTGCACTCCCAGTCAGCTCACCCAGAATCAGAAGGACCATTGTCTCTCTAATTGTGTGTGACCCACTCGTCTCTTGCTCTTTAGGAGTCTTCCAAAACCACATGCTCTCTCAAAGTCACCTGCTGTAGGCCTCCAAAGTCCAGTTCACAGTTTAACCTAAATCATTTCCATTTTAAGCTTATTCATTTGGAGCTAACATGAATACATTCAAATATTCTACTGCAAGATATAGTGAAGGGAAAAGGAAGGAACAACAAATAAATATATAGTAAACAATCACACATTAAAAGCCAGATTGAAGAGGTGAGTTTTTGTAAGTTTTTTGAAGGTGGTGAGGTCAGTGCAGTCTCTGATGGGTTGGGGGAGTGAGTTCCAGAGGGAGGGGGCAGCGACGGAGAAGGCTCTGTCCCCCCAGGTCCGGTGATTGGTGCGGGTGGGGATGGATAGGAGGTTGGCATCTGATGAGCGGAGGCAGCGGGAAGGGGCGTGGTGGTGCAGCAAGTCTGTGAGGTAGGGGGGGGCCTGATTGTTGAGGGCTTTGTGGGTTTAGGGAGGGATCTATCGCCCCCTATGGGCCAGCCGCCACTTTACTTTATTTGAATTAGTATGCATGAGACAGACATTTGTATTTGCACATTTGACATTGTGTGAGATGTCTTTGTTATGCGGATTTAACCAAGACAACTTAACCTTTTTAAACACAACTACCCAATTATCAAACTTAACGAAACTATTAAACTTTGCTATATAAGTACTGCAGCTAACGGCAGCTAACTGCAGCTAACGCTAACAGATGTTAGCGGTTACTTTGGCTGGCTAAACACGTAAACAAATTAAGTATGGTCTGTTGTGACTTTGTCTTGTTATTGTTAATAAGTCGTAGCAAAGACAATCCTTCACACACATGTTAAACTCTAGTGTAGCATGACTGTATGTTATATTGTTGTATAAACCTGTATAACATTACTGTATTTATAAAATTAATAAATGCCATAATAACTAACTTCTAATTTTCAATATATTTTACACTGTCATATAAGTTGTTATTCTGTAAAGCCCACTGAGATAAATGTGTTTTGTGATTTTGGCTGTATAAATAAACTTTGATTTGATGATTTGGGAAATTGATTTGAGGTGTTTAAGTTTGTTAGCCTGTGTGTGCACTAAACTATTTAAGTGTAATGCATCCTATAAGTAATTGTGGTGTAACAATATATGACATTACTGTACTTTAAACTAAAATAAACGTTATATAACTCACTTTACTGTGTGTTTTATTGTGTTGTTGTATAATCTCTATAAATCATGCACAGATGACTAGTTGATGATAATTGCCGTGATATTCAAATAATGCCGGTGAGGTCGCTGTAGTCTGACCTCACAGAGACACAATAATGTGAGAAATACATTTGCATTATTTAATCTACCGTTTAAAGGTACCACTAAGTATGTATGAAAATAGGAGTCCTGGTCTCACCTGAGCTTCAGCAGTCGGTTTTGAAGAGGGCAAAGAAGGTCGATCTGAAGAAACGCTGTGAGGTGAGTGATCTTTCAAGAAAACAACTTACTTAGATATGTAGTTTAATACAGAAGAGATTTAGATTGAGGTACTTGTTTACTCTCTGTTGATTAGACAGTAGATTTCTAATAGTTGACTTCATTTCCAGGGTGACTTTGTTTTCTTGATGTCATTTTTAATTATAATTTAGCTGCAAAGGTTTTATAAATGCCTTTGCAGATAGTGTCCTAATGTTCTCACACATTTAAGTGCATAGTCAGTCTTTTGTTTTTAATATGTGGGGAAATATGATAATTTCTACATTTAAACTTGTGATTCCTTTGAGAACTTCTGTGTTTTAACCTCTTAAGCCCCAAGCCTGTTTTTCAGGATTCAGGCTCGAAAATGACATTCCCAGAACAAATGACCATATCTTCTAAAAGGGGAACATTAATAATCTTTGTTCTCAAAGTAATGATAAACCTGTGAGTTGGATGTAGAAGAGTCAGAATCAATATAGATGTTTTTTATTTTAAAGAAAATTCAGATTGAACATAGTAAAAAACTGTAAATTAGTGTCCGTCCAAAAAATATGTTGTACTTATAGTGAAAACTACCCTTGGATGATGGGTTAGTAGACTAAAAGCTTTAGGAATCCAAAGTACAACATATCATAAGTACCCTGTATCAAGATTGATGCAAAACAAGTGATATTTGACATTTTTAGACAGATTTAGCAAAAAACCCTCTTCTGGGGCCATTTGGGTGGATTTTCCATATCTCTGGCCCCCCTTCTTCGATTTGACATGTGACATCGCTTTCTGACCGTTAGAGCCAATAGAATCGAAGGGAAATCGTCCCGCACACACTCATGTTAAAAAAAGGCGTGTCTTCGCGCATTCAATGAAGCTACAGAGCGTAGGAATAGCCTGCTCTGATATTTTATAACGGAATTGCAGTTTTATTGCTTATAGATTATCAGAACATTTCAAAGGGGACACAGACACATTGGATATTAACCTATGGATTAACTACAGCATCGTTGTTATCGTTTTAATGCCATTGAAGACCAGTTTAGACCAGACAAAACCAAGGTAAGCCATGTTAGCATTGTAGGCTACCTAGCGCCACATGTTTTGATGTACGTTTTGTTGATAACTTCGCGAGTTTGTATCTTTCAGTGTTGAGGTGGGCACCGTTAGATTCTGTGTCTTTACGATCATAAACGATGTGTTGGATGTGCAGCTAGGATAAGTAATAAGGGAGCTAGGAGTGATTTTCGGTGCAGTAATAGGTTAGTATTTTTCGCTCGGGGCTAATTCAGAGGCTCACTGTTAGCATTGTGTGTTTTTTTTGAAAAAATAAATGAAAAAGATCAGCTAAATGAGTTTTTTCCCGTTATATGGATATAAAATATTCATAGTTTATTAAATATTAAGGTTCCTTAGACGTTATTTCCTGCAAATGACGCGATTTTGGCCCCGGAACCGGGTCCGTGGGGCTTAAGAGGTTTTAATATAATGATAACTGTTGTTAATTGTTAATTCTGCAAATCACTTTTAAAATAGCTTTACTATGAAAGATAAAGCAAAAAAGTGATGTTTTTCAGATTTAATTTGAACATATCCTGATAAAGTTATTACTTGTGACCAACAGTCATTTTGTATGTAAAGAGCTACCTTAGTGCAAGTCTGTTGGACCTCTGGGAATCCCATTATCCTATGATACACTTACACTTGTTAAACCACTGGCGACCCGGGCTCCTGTCGTGTGCTGCAGTTTTTGTGTATTTATGTCTGGTTAAACGTTTGGTCCTTGATTTAAACCACACGCTTTAATCAAGAGACTGTGTGTGTGTATGTTGGAACAATGACGACCCTTGTGAAACTTCTACTGGCACTCTTTATCCTTGAACTTTTTCAACCATGCCAAACATTACGGGGAGGAAACAACTTGGCACTGTCATACACCAGAGACGCACTGCTGGCCCTCCGTGCTGCGGGAAGCTTCCCACCCCCCAACCTGCCGGAGGACATACGATCTACGGCTCCGAGGAGACGTCTCCGTAGAAGGGGAAGGAGGGGAGGAGTACGGCAGTGCCTCAGACGGAGAGGCAACAGGCCGCCTTTACCCTCCATGATACTCAGTAATGTGAGGTCGCTACGGAGGAAAATGGAAGAGCTGCGGATCAACGCTACAGCCTGTTTCGAGTACCGTGAGTCGTCTATTGTGTTTTGTGAGACATGGCTTCATCAGGATATTCCC
Source organism: Harpagifer antarcticus (assembly GCA_902827135.1). NCBI lineage: Eukaryota > Metazoa > Chordata > Actinopteri > Perciformes > Harpagiferidae > Harpagifer > Harpagifer antarcticus. The sequence continues at coordinate 125,589 of CADEHL010001367.1, forward strand.
GACTCTTTGTGTGAACTGGAGGGTTTTTCACTCATCTGCTCGGACAGGAGTGAAACGCCGGGGATAGGCAAAGGTGGGGGCATCTGTGTATTTATCTATGACAAGTGATGCAGACAACACACTTTGCGTAAGACTATCTGCAGCCCCGACGTTGAACTTATGTGCTTGAGCCTGAGACCCCTGTACCTGCCAAGAGAGTTTGGGAATATCATTCTCTGCACTGTTTATATTCCTCCCAGCGGGAATGCAGCAAGTGCAGCAGCTCAAATCACTGACTGTGTTCACCAGCAGCTACTACACACTCCTAACGCACCGGTTTTTATTCTAGGGGACTTTAATCATTGCAAACTTGAACTGTCACTACCCGGTTTTCAACAATACGTTACATGTGAGACCCGGGAAGATAAAATTCTAGACAAATGTTACGGAAATGTGAACAACGCATATGTGAGTAGAGCCAAACCCCGCCTTCGAACTCGGACCATAACACTGTTCATCTAATACCTACCAAAAACGGTTCTCAAGCGTAGCAAACCACAGACCAAGACTGTAAAGGTTTGGACTAGTGACAGCATAGAGTCTCTTAAAGGATGTTTTCTACTGAGTGGAGCATCTTTCATGAGATGGACATGGATAATGCTACTGAGACGGTAACTGACTATATACAATTCTGTGTTGACAATGAGATACCTCAGAAAGAAATAACTGTGTACCCCAACAACATACCATACATAACTAAAGAGCTTAAGGACTGCATCAATCGTAAAAATATAGCTTTTAAAAACCGGGATAAAACGCAACTGAAATGTGTGCAAAAGGAGCTTAACCACATGCTCAGAGACGCTAGAAGAAGGAGACATAAGGACATTATTGAACAGAACGTTTTTACAATGAACTCCAAGGAACTTTGGGACACTATGAAGGCAATCACAAATATGACTCCAGCTAAAAAAAACTCTCTGTACCTCTGATGACCTGCAAAAAGCAAATGAACTGAATGATTTTTACATGAGATTTGAAACCCAGGACTTCTCCTCTGAGTGTACAGACATCTTAGAGACAATCTCTGCTACTGACCAGGACGAAAGGGTGGTGATTGACCCTTTAAAGGTCCCATCACTTTTCAAACACACCTGTACTAAGAAGGCCACAGGGCCAGATGGCATCTCTGCATTCCTTCTCAAGACATTTGCAGAAGAACTGACATCAGCATGGTGTCCCATATTTCAAAAATCTGTTCTTCACACCATCCCCACCCTCTGGAAAACATCAATAATAAAACCTGTCCCCAAAAAACCTTGTCCAAAGGTAAACAATGATTTTAGGCCTGTTGCTTTGACATCCATTGTCATGAAATGTTTTGAGAGGATCATGGTGCCGCTGCTAAAGAAAGAGGTTGATGTACATTTAGACCCTTTTCAGTTTGCCTACAAGCAAGGGCGTGGCACAGACGATGCTCTAAATACACTGAACAAAAATATAAACGCAACACTTTTGTTTTTGCTCCCATTTCTCATGAGATGAACTCAAAGATCTAAAACATTTTCTATAAACACAAAATAACCATTTCTCTCAAATATTGTTCACAAATCTGAAAGAATGTGTGATAGTGAGCACTTCTCCTTTGCCGAGATAATCCATCCCACCTCACAGGTGATATCAAGATGCTGATTAGACAGCATGGTTATTGCACAGGTGTGTCTTAGGCTGGCCACAATAAAAGGCCACTCTGAGGGCCTAAGATGTTCTCCAAAATAATATTTACAAACATAAACAAAACAAAAATATTTTTTAAATTTTTTAGTTATATTTTCATTAGTTTTACCAAAATAACTTGATTTAATTGTATTTAAAATAAAACGTCCTAAGAAATAAATCCTTCGAATCTGGCTATGCAGTTTCTATTTGAATGTGAAGGGTTAAATGAAAGAAGCTCGTCTCTGCGAGTTTACGGCCCGTCCACACAGCGGCTTTGGAAAAAGCTTGCCGGCGTGTCTGAAGCTCGACCAACAACCAATCACATGAATCTCCCGCCCCTGACACACAAGCAGCGGTTTGATTGGCTAGAGCTTGTACTGGCATATGATTTGATTGGCTGACGCTTCCACCGAAAGCTTCAAAAGTTGAACATTGCTCAACTTTTGCAGCCTGGAACGCCGGGAAAGCTCTGCTCTGCTTCCCACAATGCAGTTTGGCGAAAAGTGACGTCACCCCATTCAAAGTGAATGGGCAGAAGCGACGCGTGTGGATGGGCCGTTACTGTGAAGATAGGAGCTGATTGGTGGTCCTGCTGTACATTCACAGAGGGCCAGCTATAGTATAGCAGTGGCGAACCGTGCCTATCACAACTGGACCTTCTGTAGACACACCCCCCCCCTCCGCGGCATTATAATGTCCGTCTTTTCACTGAATTGTCATCTTGAAAAGGGTACTCACAACAATTCCGCAACAACTTAATCTTCACCTGTTGCACTTGTCATTTCAACGTTAAAAACAATAAAACGGCATGAATTGCTTCGTGGCATTCATCTATCCTCGGTCTCTCTCCAGTGAACTAGCGGGCCTTCTAGAGCACCTGGAACCGAAAGAACACGCCCATTGGCTACAAATCAATATATGATTGGTTGATCAAACTGTCAGTCCAAACGTACGCTCTCATTAAGTGCAACGGCCAGGGCCTTCGATCAAGGATGTAGAATACCTTGGTTAAAGGATATTCTACCCAGAGGCCCAGAACAAGATCTGATTGGTTGCTTTTTTTCTAACACAAACCCACTGAAATGCGTAGAGCATGGTCCGAGAAGGACAAACAAATCAACGTAACACTGTGATATTACAGATCGACAACACAGATACCATTCTCATTTATTCATTTTATATACATTTTATTTATATAATTAAATCGCGTTTTTGTTTGTTTTATCCGAGTGTTCCAGGGTGTTCTCTGGATACCTTGAAGGCCCTGACGGTTCGCCACTGCGACAGAGTAATGTAAAATGACAGTACAATTGACCAATCATATCTTCCCCCTAAATGGGTGGGTTTCATTATCGCAGACTTTATGACAAGTTCTGCCTGCTGTGAAGCTGTTCTTGTTTCCATAGCAACAGCAACTTCCTGTCAACAGCGTAAACTCGCCTTCAAAATAAAAGCATGCCACATTACACTTAAGACATACAACTGCAACGAAAGTAACAAACACAATGCAATATCCTTTTCAATGTCAAAGAACACCAAAGGGTTATCTACAGGTGTTGTTCTGTGAGGTAGAGGGTCGCTGTCATTGATGCGTTTTGCACCCGGGCCGTTGTTTTGATATTCCACTGAAGTATACGCTGTGACGTAATAACTCTTTTTTTTCACAAACCAGTTCTCATATAATGGATCTTATATTACAAGTTAATGTTGTATAATCATGTTATGGTATAACAATATATGTAATCACTTTATTTAAAAGAATCAATACATGTCTTAACCCTTGTGCCTTCCTCTGGCATTTTTCTTTTTGATTTGGTGATCATTTCAGCTGTGTTACAGCTTTTCGCATGGAATTCTGTAAGACGTCTTCTTTTGAGTCAAATTTTTGAAATCCATTGTCGTTTACTCTTACATGTTTTGTATACTCTCGTGATGCATTTTGCACCCTCTGGACACCTTCGTGGCAAAAATGTACACGCCCATAATAACTGCTATTAAATCATCATACATCAATATTTCTTTCTACTTTTTTTTTTATGAATCACTTGAACAACTTATAACGTACTCAAATCTATCAAATATTCGATATTTTCAGGATTTTAACCCTTTAAATGCCTGTTTCATTATCTGAATTATCTCATTATTTATAAAAAAAACACGAAAAATTTTCAAATAATAATTAGTAGGGGCATGGAACTTAGGTGGTTATTATATTCTTGGATGAGTCAAAGATTAGCAACAAAATTGATTTGACTGCATTATTATTTTTTACGTAGTATCAGATGTTAGGGAAATAATTGTCCTCGACTCCTAGATATGACGTACATGACCAACCCTGACGTCTGTTTATCTCCTTTAAGGACATAGGCTGCTTCAGCCATAATGTTATTGTTCCCATTCTGTGACCGGGCAACACTAGGTCACAGATGGTTTGTTGTTGTGGGTGCACTGGGACACTTCCTTCTTTGTTGTTTGTGGACTCCAAGGTATGACATCTTCGAGGCCATAAGTGACGGATGCAAGTGACTCAGTGTGCCCAACTGTCTAAGCTCTTATCAAATATGTTGATCACTCTCTGTGAAACCAGTTAAATGGGCTAACGAGAGAGAGGCGCTCCAGAATTGACGTGGCAACCCACCCGTGCAGTCTCACCATGACTGCTGTGACTTGTGATGTGAATCCTCCGGCCGTAACTCCAAATAAACCATCAGTGTTTGACATCAAAAGCTCCTGCTCTACCGTGTCTCCTTCCTGAGTCGGTGACTCCTACTGCATTGCTACACAGAAGTTTCCTCCACATCAGATACTACCTCTGGATCCCTTCGTGGTAAAAAATGCCTCATTGACTGCCATTCAAACCACCTTTTTTGATCTCACTGCCATTGCAGTATAAAACCATGCATTTTGTAATGTCAGCATTTCGGGGCCCCAACAGTGGGCTTGCTGGGGATGTACTGCCGGAATTTGCAGCGGCCTCTGAAGGCTACGAGCTGCTCATCGACACAGATGTCTTCCCCTGGATTGAACAAAAGTGTGTGTGTGTGTGTATGTGTGTATCTGTAAGCATGCACTGATCATTTCAGGGTAATAAAAGGGCATCTTTTGAAAGATGCATTTCATGTCTTTGAAGAGTTGCTCGAGTAATTAAAAAACAACTGTTTGGAATTGAAAAACGCACGACAGTCTTTCTTCTCTGACATCATTACCAAAAACAAAAACAATGCACGTGCCTTGTTTGCTACCGTCGACAGATTAACTAACCCCCCCGGTGGTCAGTAGCCTCTGAATTTCTATCCACCAGGGCATGCAATGATTTTGCCTCCTTCTTCACTGACACAATTCAGAACATCAGACAAGCAGTCAGTGCCTCTGCATCAGGAACAGCAAATGTGTTGTCTCTGTGTCCACCTAATATCAATTCAAACACCATGACACAATTCCATCAGATTAATGATAAAAACCTAGAGGACATTATTCAACTTCTGAAATCCTCCTCCTGCTGCCTTGATATTATTCCAACAGGATTTTTCAAAGATGTTTTTCGTTGCATGGCCTCAGATCTACTTCATATAGTAAACAAATCTCTTCACTCAGGTATTTTTCCACAGGCCCTGAAAACTGCAGTCATTAAACCGCTCTTAAAAAACAATAATCTAGATGCTTCAGTAATGAACAATTACAGGCCCATATCAAACCTCCCATTTCTAGGTAAAATCATTGAAAAAGTTGTTTTTCAACAGTTGAGTTTTTCTTGCATTTAAATAGTTGTTTCGATGTGTTCCAGTCAGGCTTTCGTCCAAACCACAGCACTGAGACTGCTCTTGTAAAGGTCTTCAATGACATCCACTTAAACACAGACAGTGGCAGAACTTCAGTGTTAGTATTATTAGATCTCAGTGCTGCGTTTGACACTGTTGACCACAACATATTACTCGACCGACTAGAAAACTGGGTGGGACTTTCGAAAACAGTTCTAAATTGGATTGAATCCTACTTAAAGGACAGAAAAAACGTTGTTTCTATAGGTAAATACACATCTGAGTTGACAAATATGACATGTGGGGTTCCTCAAGGCTCCATCTTGGGGCCTCTTCTCTTTAACGTCTACATGCTACCACTGGCTCAGATAATGAAAAACAACAACATCAGTTACCATAGCTATGCGGATGACACACACATTTACGTAACAGTTTCAACAGGAGACTATGCTCCAATTCAAACACTGAGTAAGTGCATTGAACAAATCAATGACTGGATGTGTCAGAACTTTCTCCAATTAAACAAAGATACAACTGAGGTCATGGTTTTTGGAGCCAAGGCAGAACGTATAAAAGTTAGCACTGAGCTTCAGTCTGCAATGTTCAAAACAACAGATAAAGCCAGAAATCTAAGTGTAGTCATGGACTCTGACCTGAGTTTCAACAGCCATTAAAACAGTTACTAAATCAGCCTACTATCACCTAAAGAACATATCTAGGATTAAAAGACTAATGTCACAGCAGGATTTGGAAAGACTTGTCCATGCTTTTATCTTCAGTAGACTGGACTACTGCAATGGTGTCTTCACAGGTCTCACTAAAAAATCTATTAGAAAGCTGCAGCTGATTCAGAACGCCGCTGCTCGAGTCCTCACTAACACTAAGAAAGTTGATCACATCACTCCTGTTCTGAAGTCTTTACACTGGCTTTCTGTGTGTCAAAGAATAGATTTCGAAATACTGCTGCTGGTTTATAAAGCTTTGAATGGTTTGGGCCCAAAATATATTTCTGACCTACTGCTAAATAATGAACCATCCAGATCTCTCAGGTCTTCAGGGACTGGTCAGCTTTCTGTCCCCAGAGTCAGAACTAAACATGGAGAAGCAGCATTCAGTTATTATGCTCCATCTGGAACAAACTCCCAGAAACCTGCAGGTCCGCTGCAACTCTGACAACTTTTAAATCCAGACTAAAGACTTTTCTTTTTGTCGCTGCTTTTAATTGAACTATTTACATCTTAACCTGCACTGTAACTTTTATCCTGTATTTTTTCTTTTAATGTTTATCCATGTATTTTTTTAGCTTTTCTTTTAATGACTGATTTTAAATGCCATTTTCTGAATGTCTTTCATTTTTTGTAAAGCACTTTGAATTGCTTTGTGTTGAAAAGTGCTATATAAATAAACTTGCCTTGCCTTGCCTTGTTGTTGACGTTTGGGGGAGGTCTGATCGGTAGTGCAATGTGTGGTTCAACAGAACTGAGCCCCAGTACTGTGTGTCTTGTTTCAATGTCTTCATTCTGGTTTGGTCTGCCCAGCGATTTGATTTTACCTCTGCTGTGTCTACACCGGGCGGGAAAACTACAATGCTGCAAACAAATTGCAGTTTCCGGATAAGAGATGGATCATGGTTTAAAATGTTAAAGATTGGAGAGCCAGAGAGATGGATAGATGTAGAGAACGCCATGTTATTGGACTCACCTCTCTTTGAATTAGTGTATGATTAAAAATGAATATCTAGAAAACATTGTAAGAGAAAAAAGACGTCATTTATATTTAATGTAAATAATAAAGGACCAAGAGTAGAGCCCTGTGGCACTCCATAACTGATGGTACGAATGACAAGTAGGGGCAGACAATACCTCGTATTACTTTGGGAACCATGCAGGGCCGTCTCTGGCCAACTTGTGGCCCCACGCAAAGTTATATGATGAGGCCCTCTGTGTTGCGAGCGTTGACGGGGGGGTAGGGGTGCTAGTGGAGCCTCGCAGCGGCGAAACTATGCGACGCTTACACAAACTGCGCCGCATAAGCACATAAAGGTGCGCTCAGTTGAGACTCCCACTGCAAGATGAGGCCCCCCCGTGAGGTGAGGCCCCCTCCGGGAGGTGAGGCCCCCTCTGCGAGGTGAGGTCCCCTCCGCGAGGTGAGGTCCCACGCAGTCTGCGTGATCTGCGTGTAGGGAGGGGCGGCCCTGGAATCATGCAAATATTAAATAGTATCATCTGCATAGAAACACATGTTTTGGAAGAATGTAATTGATGTTAAATGTAAATAGTAAAGGACCAAGATAAGAGCCCTGTTGCACTCCATTACTGATTGAAACGGCGTATTCTTCACTCTTATTAGCAGTTACATTTACCTTGTTAGCACGCTTGTATTTGCTTATTCACATTAAATAATGTGGCATTTGTAATCATTCAAGGTACAAAAGTCAAGCTAAATGTTTAAGATGTATAATTGTTTTAATGTGGAAGCTTTAATTTATCCTACTTTGCAATTATTACTGGAGTGACTGTTGTGAAAATATCTCTATGTGATTTGATTTGAATACTCACCTTTTTGTTGAATTAGATCAAATGTTGATCTTATTGGACTGATTGAATAACACATTGTTAACAAACCAATTGCATGTTCAAATGTTGATTTCTTTCCCTTTCATTTTGGAAATTAATTTTAGCGTTTGAAATGTTTAAGATTGTTCTCTTATGTGTGCACTGTTCTAGTATATTGTATCTCATATTATAAGTAAATGTGATTTAACAAAGTAGGACTTCTCTATTTCAAAGAATAAATGTCTTAATAACCTATTCTGTGTGTTTTATTGTGTTTTTCTTGTATAATCTCTTTACAGTTCATGCTCGAACTAGCTGATGATAATCGGTGTGATATTCAAATAATGCTGCTGCTCTCCCTGCAATCTGACCTCTCAGCGATACATTTGCCTGTTTAATCTACCGTAAAAAGTATCATTAAATACGAACTGCATTAAAAAAACAAAGGCCTGCTCTCACCTGTGCTTCATACACCTTGATCACGGATATATTGAAATATATCTGGATCAGATCCCAGTCAGCGGTCAGAGAGTTTGGGGACGAAGGAGAAAGACGATCCCAAAGAAAATCTACTGAGGTGGGTGATCTTTAAAAATAAACAAATTGGTTAGATAATAGTTACTTACAGATATTAAGAGATTTATATTTAGTTGTTTATGTGTATTAACTGTTTTATAAACGGATTATTGGGAGTTAACTTCATTTCCAGTTTTATTTTGTTTATTTGTTGTTTATAATCGTACATTACTTGTGATTATCTTAAGAACTTCCTCATGGGTCTTTTTAAGATTTACTAATAGCCTTCTTTAATTCAGCCTCTGTTTCTCCAAAGTGTGTTTAGAGTAGCTGAGCACCTGCTGCTTTTAAAGACAAAACTGTCTGATTGAAAAGATTGAATATATATAAACACAACATTTAGGATAGACCTCGTACACACGAATGCTTATGCAATGGGTGCCCTTAAAGATAGATCACCTGTGGTGGTAGCACATCAATTGTTCTCTCTAGTTAAGCTGAATTACATCGGGTTTCGCTCGTCACGTCCTCCTTGCAGCTCAATAGATTCTAGACCCAAAAGCCTGTGCAAGAAAAACAGAGGAATCCGCTGAAAACACTGATGTCCACTTCGGATGTCAATATGTTACACTAGAAATGTATTAGTCGATACCAGTGAAAATCCATGGTTCTCCAACCAATTTTATACCGTGGTAAAACACAAAACCATGAATCCCTTGAACTTCCACAGGTCAGGTTAAACAGCTCAACATTCTCTCTCTATTATCTATTATATTGCTAAAACATCCAGTAACTATGCAAACACTGACAGATTATATTTTGTATCATTATAACTCTGTAGTTATTATTAGAATAATACTAATATTTACTGAACAGTATAAAACCTAGATTTTTGCATTTCTTCCCCATTAGCATTCGTCCCGATCTAATAAGGCTGCAGGAGGTAAACCGTAGACTTGTGCAAACACAACAATTCAAATAAATCTGCTTTAAATCAGAATATGCTTAAAATTAAAAGGTATAGTTTTGGTTTTATCCTAAAACATGATGCATTAGGATATATAATTGTAGATAAACTAGTCAAAATTGGCTCCACCATCCATTATAGAAGTCAAAGGATCTGTTATTGATGTTAACCTGTTAGGCCCCGAGCCTGTTTTTCAGGTCTCAGGCTCGAAAAGGACATTCCCGAACAAATGACCATATCTTCTAAAAGGGTTAAATTAATAACGTTGTTCTCAAAGTAACGATGAACCTGTGAGTTGGATGTAGAAAAGTCAGATTCAATATAGATTGAACATGGTAAAAAACTGTAAATTAGTGTCCGTCCAAAATACATGTTGTACTTATAGTGAAAACCAGCCTTGGATGATGGGTTAGTAGACTAAAAGCTTTAGGAATCCAAAGTACAACATATAAGAAGTACCCTGTATCAAGACTGATGCAAAACAAGTGACCTTTGACCTTTTAGAGAGACTTAGCAAAAGAACCCTCTTCTGGGTCATTGGGTGGATTCTCCATATCTCTGGCCCCTTGCTGGATTTTGACATGTGACATCTCTTTCTAACCGTCAGAGCCAATGGAATCGAGGAGAACTCACACATAGTCCTTATTTGGTAATGTGTGTGTGTTAGACTGCCGCATAGCCAAGACCGGAAGCAGCAGCCACTCTGGTGGCTACCATTAGCAGCTAACTTTTGCTAGTTAAGCTCGTTTTGCTTAGTGCTACTCTTGCTCTGCGATTTTTACATAAAAATGGAATTATGGATTATAAATGAAATAATTTTTTTATACAGAGACGTTAAAAACCTATGGATTAACCGATTCAGCCGCGTTTTTTCTCGTTTTAATGCCATTGAACACGTCTTTGATTAGATTGACAGCTACGGTGAGACGATCTCCCAAGAAGCTCCGTAAAGGTACTGTTGTGATGTCTGTGTTTGCTTTCCCTGTCGCGAGTTCGGGTCATCTCATTATAACTTACTCTTAGTGTTTCATTGTGTTGTTGTTGAGTAATGTCTTTACAGATCATGCAGAGACAACTAGCTGATGATGATTGGCGCACTATTCAAATAATGCTGCTGCTGTCCCTGCAACCTGACCTCCCAGAGACGCACTGCGAGAAACACATTTGCCTGTTTTAATCTACCGTAAGAAATACCATTAGATGAGGCAATCCTGCTCTCACCTGTGCTTCCCTTACCTTCATCACGGATACAGATTTAAATATATCTGGATCAGATCGCAGTGAGCAGCAGTCAGAGAGTTTGGAGACGGTGGAGAAGGACGATCAGAAGAGACACTGCTGAGGTGGGTGACCTTTAAAAACAAACAAAACAGATCAATATGTAGTTAAATACAGATATTAAGAGATGTGGTTAGTTGTTTATTTACTGTTGATGAGAATGATGTTTTATAAGACTGAATCTTTGTTGTTAACTATCTTTACGGGAAATGTGTTGATGGTTTTGACTTGTTTGCTGCAAAGGCTTTTATTGTGCTCCAATGTTCTCACACATTCAAATCAACAATGCTTATTCCGTTTTGGAGATATCTGTTTACATGATGTGGCTTAAGTACTATGAAGCCATAGATACGAGTGTATTTAACAGGTGATTCCTTTAAGAACTTCCAAAAACCATATGTTTTGATCCCTTATCAAGACCTACCCTGATATACATTACATTGCATTTGGCTGACGCTTTTATCCAAAGCGACTTACAATAAGTACAATCGACCAGGAAGACACAGCCCAGAAGAAAAACAGAATCATAAAGTACATCAGGTTTCATAGAGCCAAACATTTCAAGTGCTACTCAACTGGCTTTAGATAAGCCAGTCGTTTATTAGTATATAAGTGCTTTGTTAGTAATTCTATGGCTGGAAGTGGAGTCGAAAGAGATGAGTTTTCAGTCTGGAAGGTGTGTAAGCTTTCTGCTGTCCTGATGTCAATGGGAGCTCATTCCACCATTTTGGAGCCAGGATAGCAAACCCACGTGTTTCTGCTGATGGGAACTTGGGTCCCCCTCGCAGCGAGGGTGCAGTGAGTCGTTTGGCTGATGCAGAGCATAGTGCACACGCTGGTGTGTACAGTTTAACCATTTCCTGGATGTAGGAAGGGCCAGATCCATTCACAGCATGGTACGCAAGTACCAGTGTCTTGAAGTGGATTCTAGCAGTTACCGGGAGCCAGTGGAGGGAGCGGAGGAGCGGAGTGGTGTGGGAACATTTAGGAAGGTTGAAGACCAGACGAGCCGCTGCATTCTGGATGATCTGCAGAGGTCGGATGGCACATGCAGGTAGACCAGCCAGGAGGGAGTTGCAGTAGTCTAGGCGTGAGGTGACGAGAGCCTGGACCAGAACCTGCGTGGCTTCTGGGTCAGCTGGGGACGAATCTTCCTGATGTTGTAAAGCGTATATCTGCAGCAACGGGTTGTAGCAGCGATGTTTGCAGTGAAGGACAGGTTGGTATCTAGGGTCACACCCAGATTCCTTGCAGTCTGAGTCGGGGAAACAACAGAGGGGCCGATATTGATCGTCAGGTCAAGAGTGGGACAATCTTTTCCCGGAAGGAAAAGCAGTTCAGTCTTGTCAAGGTTGAGCTTGAGGTGATGAGCAGACATCCACTGAGAGATGTCAGCTAGACAAGCAGAGATGCGTGCGACGACCTGGGTCTCTGAGCGGGGGAAGGACAGAATTAATTGGGTGTCGTCAGCGTAGCAGTGGTATGAAAAACCATGCGGGCTAATGACAGATCCGAGCGAGTTTGTGTACAAGGAGAAGAGGAGGGGACCAAGAACAGAGCCCTGAGGGACCCCTGTAGTTAATTGACAAGGGTCGGACTCCGACCCTCTCCAAGTTACCCTGTAGGTACGGTCTTTGAGGTATGAGGCGAGGAGGGAGAGTGCAGAGCCTGAAACTCCAAGTTCTTGGAGAGTGCGAAGGAGGATCTGATGGTTCACCGTGTCGAATGCAGCTGACAGGTCCAACAGGATGATGACAGAGGAGAGGGATGCTGCTTTAGCAGTGTGCAGTTCCTCAGTGACAGCAAGGAGGGCCGTTTCTGTGGAGTGACCTGCCTTGAACCCAGACTGGTGCGGATCCAGAAGGTTGTTCTGGTGGAGATAACAGGAGAGTTGTTTAAAGACAGCGCGTTCAAGTGTTTTAGACAGGAACGGGAGGAGAGAGACAGGCCTGTAGTTTATAACATCAGACGGCTCGCTGCTTTTAATTGAACTATTCATATCTTAGACTGCACTGTAACTTTTATCCATGTATTTTTTTTTTTAGTGTTTATCCATGTATTTCTTCTTTTGTTTATTTTATTAGCTTTTCTTTTTAATGACTGATTTTAAATGCCATTTTCTTAATGTCTTTCATTTTGTTGTAAAGCACTTTGAATTGCCTTGTGTTGAAAAGTGCTCTATAAATAAACTTGCCTTGCCTAGCCTTGAGAGTGGGTTTCTTTAGGAGAGGGTTTACTCTCGCCTCCTTGAGACTGTTTGGAAAGTGACCAGAAGTTAGAGAAGTGTTGATGGGTGAGAAACGGTAGAATCAGGAGCGATAGTCTGAAGGAGGTTTGAAGGGATAGGGTCCAGAGGACAGGTGGTAGGGCTGGCAGAGGTAATGAGGGTAAGAACCTCACTTGGAGAGAGAGGGGAAAAGGAGGTTAGTGTGTGGGTGGAAGGAGGGTCTGGTGACCCAGCGGTGAGTAAAGGTGAGTCAGAAAAGACTCACATTTACACTATCAGAACATACCTTTGTTTAATTTGTCCTCTTATTCTGAAAAGCTCTCATATAAATAAATGTAGCTAACACATCTGCTTCTCTTGAAGAGAAAGACTAATATAAACCTGAGAGCCATTTATGTTTCGAGGCTTGAGATCAGAAAAAAGGAACAAACATTTTGTCTTGTAGAATTCTCTACATTATATCTAATAAAGCCGGTTCTACTCTTTATTGATTATTGATTAACCTGTGTTGTTCTCCCTCTCCTCTCCTCTCCTCTTCAGGCCTCCATGTATACCAACATGTCTGTCAACTCCTCTTCCTTTGCTGATCTCCCCCCTCCTCCTAACTTCTTCTCGAACTCCTCTGACTTCAGCATTTGCTCGAATACCAAATCCTTCATCTACATCTTCTCAGCTTTCTCCCTCGACATCATCTTCCTCACGCCTCTGCTCATCTTCGTCCTGTACCTGGGATTCCAAAAGGCGAGGAAACCGCGCTCAAGTTCCACGGCTACAAGTCACTCTGACCACTTCACCTATCACTCCATCTTCATGCAGCTGATTGAACTACTGGGGCTTGCCCTCTACTTCATTGGCACATATGTCAATCACCTGGTGATGTTGGATGTTGGGTTGTCACTCTGGAATTTCACCTCTTTCGAACAGGCTCTGTTCCACCTGCTCACCTGTGTGGAGCGCTACCTGGCTGTTGTTCACCCCGTCACCTACCTGGGGCTGAGGCAGGGGGGTGGAGTCAGGATCAGGAACATCAGCATTGGATGTGTCTGGTTTCTGGGCTTAGTTTGGTTGGTTGTATTATTCTTAGGTGGCAAGGAGTTATATTGGATCTTGTACTATTGCATTACTTGTTTATTGTTAAGTGGCGTCACTTTTTGCAGCGTTTCAGTTCTCTACGTTCTCAAGCGTCCCAGGCCCGGGGAAGGGGGCGGGAACAAGGAGCGGGTTGACCAATCAAAGCAGAGGGCTTTCTACACCATCATGGTCATAATGGGAGTGCTGTTGTTGAGGTTGGGTGTGAATGTCATTGTCAATATCATGAAAACTGAAATGTGTGTGGTTGTGATATCCAGTCTCTGGTCCGGTCTGCCCAGCAGTCTGGTTTTACCTCTGCTGTTTCTACACCGGGTAGGAAAACTACAATGCTGCAAACAAACACTGAATCAGGATGAGTGAAGGAATCAAGTTCTCATAATAGGATGGTAGGAGTCACAGGTAGATGTAGAGAACATAATGTACTAGTTTAGAGTGAAACAATACACGTATAAAGTGGTGTCATCTGCATAAAACATTTACGATTTGTTTTCATTGTTATGCAGACATTAAAAGACTGAGACTAGAAGAATGTTGTAATTCGTGTCTAAGGTGAATAGCAAAGGATCAGAGATAGTACCCTGTGCCAACCCATTGCTGATGGGAAACAAAGCTTTACTTCAGCACCATAGATACAAGCAACATTTATTGTGATGGCATGATAATATATGCAAAGACTATAGTTTAGGTTAACAGGAATATCAATAGTTCAGCGTGTAAATTATAACTAATAAAAGTACTAAATCATTTAAACGTGTCTCGGGACAGTTTTTTTAGTAATTCCATCATTTCAATATTGTCACATTTTCATCTTAATGGACTGATTTAATGAACCATATTAAAAGATTAGTCAATTGTGTTAAATTCAGCTGTAAATAACGAGATTCTTAGAAGTTTATTTACATTTTAAATCAAATGTTAGTGTCCAATTAAGACATTTAAATGTAGGAATTCATAATGTGGAATTAACAATTATGTAGTCGTTCAATATGTAATGCACCCTATGGGGACACTTAAACACTGAACTTCAGTCATACAGTGTTCTAGGAAAAGCATATATTTTGCGCAAATTATTTTAAAATCATATTTTACACATATTTCTGGCTGCATTCCATATTTAAACAGATATTGACAATTATATAATTAATTTGTATTCTAATTTGTATTATTATTTTTATTAATAATAAAGATTTTGTTTGTGGTTTAATAATAATAATAATAATAATAATAGATTTAATTTGTTAGCGCTTTTCCAGGTGCTCAAAGACGCTTTACAGATTGTTAGAGATTAAAAGGGATTGACGCTCCGCGTTTCAAATCTCTCCGCGTTCCTACAGAGCTGTGTATATGGAAGGAATCCAGATGCCAACAAGTAAACAATAATCTACTTTAATGGTAATACAACAATGCATACACAATCAATACAATATACATTCAATACACAGCACACTGCAACAGTACTCCGGGCTCAATTCCTACCACCGGGTGCCATACGTACCACGACAGCCAGTCCGGAGAGAGCTCTGAGCATACAAACTTTACAGTATTTATACACATAAACTGGGAGGAGTCCTTGGCCGGTTGCCTAGGCAATGAGTCAGCAGTTTGTTGATTCCCTTTCCTTACAGTGTGAGTGTGTGTGTGTGTGTGTCCCCTTAGGCAGTCCCCCCGTCAGGCTTTGGAGTCATATGATTTCACAGACAGAGGACTCCTTAACAGAACGCACACACATTCCCCTAAAACATCTTTAACACACACATCTGTTTCCTCCAGCTCACCACACCAATGTCACATGTCTTTCTCTAAGAAAGCCATATTTGTTGAGGTTTACCAGTCATCATCTCATGACTTCCTCAGGACCAGCTAACCAACTAAGCTTAACTGTTCCTATACCCTAAAGCCATTTCTGAACTCCCTTGCACTCCCAGTCAGCTCACCCAGAATCAGAAGGACCATTGTCTCTCTAATTGTGTGTGACCCACTCGTCTCTTGCTCTTTAGGAGTCTTCCAAAACCACATGCTCTCTCAAAAGTCACCTGCTGTAGGCCTCCAAAGTCCAGTTCACAGTTTAACCTAAATCATTTCCATTTTTAAGCTTATTCATTTGGAGCTAACATGAATACATTCAAATATTCTACTGCAATCCCCCTTTTGATTTAGATCTAATAAATCAACTACTTTCAAGACATTCACATTCGTTCTGGGATTCAGACTATTTAAACGTTCAGAAATGGCTCCACATATCAACTTCATACGACCGTGTTAGAAATACCAAAATATGTAAATAACTCCATACATCAATTACATCACTTAGTAACAACAAAGTTAAAACCCTTCAATCAGAATGATTGAGTATAATAAGGTATAACCTTCACAGTGGTGATTCAATTAATCTGTAATCGGCAAAATTGCAGTGTCTTCAAGCTTTAACATTCCTTCATGTATACTTCATTCCGCTTTAGTCAAAATTAGATATTTAGGAGACAGCAAGTCTGTCTTCTCATAAATATCAACAACCTGAAATGCCCTGCCTCCTATCATAAGAAGAGGCAGCTGCAAGGTCAAATTCATATACAAAAGTACCCAAACGGCTGAGGTAGGTAAATTGTATAGGCACATGTTTTAATGTAATCCCCATGGTCCAATTCTTTCTCTGTACATCGTCAGTTTCTATCCCTCAGACCCGTTACTGTTTCCCTGCTCACGTCCACTCTTTAAATTCTACTGGGTTCTGTTGGTTTCTTCACTGGTTTGAGACAAGTGCCCTTATTGGAACCACCTCCCTTTGTAGCCAGACTTCCCCACAGTAGAGGCGAGTTTCTGTGTTTTAGGTTTAAACAGCTTCAGTCAGATGTATCCAGGATGGTCTCTCCGCCAGTCTAACTGCAGTCGATGTAGACAGGAGTGTTTGTTAGGGACCCTCCCCCTTTGGCGAGTGCCTGCTCTTCCTCTTTATCGCTCTGGTGAACACTCACTCTCCTGGTTTCACTGTCTGCGTAGTGTCAGGTACTTCCATCCGTGGCGAGACCCGGAACTCCTGATACTGCGTCCTTGGATACGCTTCCCACACCGTGGAGTCGCCACCCTTGCTTGGTCAGGTACAGCAGGCCCAGCACGAGGAAGATGACAGCTTTCACACATCCTTCCTGGAGGTTTCCCCACTGCGCACTGATTCCAGTGGTACCAGATGTCTCCTTTCCCTTCCAAGCGGACAGCGTGAGATGTCCTCTGCATCGCCCGATGGGGTTTGATGTCCCCCTTTTGCCTCTGTAATCTGTGTGGAGAAATCTGATACAAATCCCTCAAGCTTACGCTCAGGGCTCCTGGGAACTGGTGACCATGAGTGAGCTCAAAGGAGACAAACCTGTCCCTTTGTTAATTGAGCTCCTGATTTACATAAGAACTAGGGGCCATGTGTCTAACCATTTCATGCCTGTCTCTTCACATGTTTTCTTATCTTAGTAATATATTTATTTCATGTTTTTTACTCATAAAACAATATGACATTGTCCAGAATAGTAGTTAACTTTATATAACTTTTACTCTTTCTAATCTTTTCAAACATCTTAATTGTCTTGTCTCTCTCTCTCCTACATACTTTTTCCAACTTCACTCGTGGTATTTTAACCACCTTTTATCCTTCTGAGCAAGATATCACTTCAACACATTTAATATCTTGCCCTGTCCATCTATTTCAGTCTTCTTTACTGCTATTTTTAATTTACCAATTGATTAATTCATGGTTAATACAACTTTTTATCTTTACTTATTTATCAAGTCAATTCAATTTCTTTAAATTTGTTTCTTTAAAATACATTAGTAGATACCTTGTGGAGTATTCACAATAACTAATCCTCTCTAGGATATGAAATCCATTCATCTTTAACAAGATACTATTTCCCTATTTATTTTTAGTTCATGATAACAATGGTATAAAAACCACACGTTTTACTCATAGCTTGGTTTCTATGTCAAGATCATTATGTGTGACATAATAATCAGATGTCTTCTTCTATCCATCTGTTCTCTTTTCTCTTCCCTTCAACAACCTTTTCTTATTTCCATTTCTAACCAGTCTTTTACTTATAATCTGTCCCTTTCCTAGGACAGGTAAATACATCCTGCTACTGTAGTGTTCACAAATAAATCTCCATGCAAACTGCTACTGTACACTCAAAAGTGATCTGTTTCATTTTGAAAAGTCAGCTTTTTGAAAACCAACATGGCTCAATTCAAAATGTTGTTTCCAAACAAAACTCCTCATCTCTTCCCGACATGATTTGACATAAAGATGATTTGCTACCACTATTTTTCATTGTGATATTTGTTCAAACAGAGACTGCATCGTCTCTGGATTTAAATAAATGCCTGATGGCAGTATATGCATAAAATAAAAATAAGTGTCCAGGATTTTAACCTCTGTCATTAAAGGACTGTATAAAAATAAGACATGTCATCTGATTAATCTAAAATCAGAATTTAACAGATAATTTGTGTCGTACATCCCACCATTTTCAGGGACGCCTAATTAACATTCTCAAATCTTCAATTAACTTGACCTAAAAAGCTAAAACAGTGTTGTTTTATGATACCTAAAAAAATACTACAATAGATTTTAGACTATAAAAATGTAAATATGAAATTCCCATTGTCTAACAACTCACTCCCACTCCCCTTTTCTGAAAAAGAATCCCATTTACCGTGGATTCATTTTCAGAAACATGAAGAAAGAATGGTAATGCATAGGAGGCAGAGGCACATGCTGTGCCCTGGGAACTTTACGACCCCGGCGTCCTGCTTCAAAGTGCCCTCAGGTTTTTGTTTTACGACACTGGCCTCCTGCTTCATCGTAAATGAAGTTTGGGCTCAGTTTGAGAGTTGTGATCTGAGTTAGAGACAACAGTATTTTGCATTGTTCTAGGGAACAGAAGAGTGTTAAATTCATCTGCTTCCATGGGGCTGTGGATAGCCATCGCACCCTGAGATTTCGGTCTGTGACGGGAGGAATTGTAATTCCCATCATTGCGAGGGCAGCATTGTGACAAACCCTCCTCAATCTATCTAGAGCCTGCATCTGTTTGTTTAGGTGTGCAATTTGCTTTACAATCTGTCTTTCATCTAAGTTAAATCTATCCATGTTGTGTTACAAGCATGGTTAGATTTGTAACAGAATACAAAATTAACTGTATTTAGCGCTATATTGCCTAAAAATCTAACAAACACCAACTACAAATTAAAAATAAATTGATTTAGCAAAATGAACCCTTATGTGATTCAAAAATGTGACAAAAGAACAATGATTTGTCTTACCCAAGATTGTAGTCTAACAGAATGGCTCTTGACCACATGGGGTCAAATAACTTGGATGACCGGGGGCAGGGAAAAGGAGACTCAAACATGTGCAGAGAGAAATCACACTGCTTGCAGTCTGAGTTCACTAAAAATTAAACCATACGACTTGGCTTCAATAAAAATGTAACCAGACAAGGCCAGTTCATGACACACAAATTGTCCTCTTTGTATGTCTAATCTAGGTAGAATAATCCACTATTATATTTAATTTGAATGTACTCAATTCCCGGTAACTACCTGGAATTTCAGAATCGTTTTAAGCATTCTGTCGTTCCATATTCACTTCGCTTTTATTTATCTGACTCAATTAACATGTGCTCACATGTATTAATATACTGGGCTATTGTCGTAGTTACTATTAACGCGCTTCCCGTCTTCAATACCGGTCAGCAATGTAATATTTAACCTCAACGCTTGAAGCTAAACTCATATAAGAATGTAAAAGGTGTACTACCACCACCCCTTTCAGCCACTAGATGGCAGCAGCAGACCACAAATGAGCCTCACTCATCCGTGTGCTTCATTGAGACCTATAAATATTGAGTAATTACCATACCACAGAACTCCGGCTCTTAGCTAAAGAGCGTTCGTCTGTGCTGTAAAACCCCTCAGTTTTAGGCGGCGACCCGATCTGAAATATCGGGTTTCCAGGTCTGGCGTGTGGGAATGAAACTACACAACCCCAGCCCTGCACCGTCTCTACGCCACTGTGGACTGAACTACCACAGATCCGCGCTAAACCGTTCTTATGTACGCCACTCAGGACTTTATCTACCTGTAGATCCGCGCCAAACTGTAATCAATATCAATGTCTATGTACGCCACGCCGGACTCATATCTACCTGCGATCAACGACTATGTTTCTAATATGCATTGTATATCCCATTTAAACTTTAAAAACACTGTGAAACGCCTTCAGACAATCCTAACATTTTAGTGTATTCAATCACAGACAATCGGTTTATACAACAGGAGTCTGAAATACCTTTGAGTAGTGTAGGGCCCTTGTGATTGTCTGAAGCGTTTAAAAGCGCTTATTCTCGACCCAATCCGGTCGTCTGAATCCTCCTCAGCTCATTATCTTGTACGTCGGGGGCACCATCTGTTAGAGATTAAAAGGGATTGACGCTCCGCGTTTCAAATCTCTCCGCGTTCCTACAGAGCTGTGTATATGGAAGGAATCCAGATGCCAACAAGTAAACAATAATCTACTTTAATGGTAATACAACAATGCATACACAATCAATACAATATACATTCAATACAGAGCACACTGCAACAGTACTCCGGGCTCAATTCCTACCACCGGGTGCCATACGTACCACGACAGCCAGTCCGGAAGAGAGCTCTGAGCATACAAACTTTACAGTATTTATACACATAAACTGGGAGGAGTCCTTGGCCGGTTGCCTAGGCAATGAGTCAGCAGTTTGTTGATTCCCTGTCCTTACAGTGTGAGTGTGTGTGTGTGTGTGTCCCCTTAGGCAGTCCCCCGTCAGGCTTTGGAGTCATATGATTTCACAGACAGAGGACTCCTTAACAGAACGCACACACATTCCCCTAAAACATCTTTAACACACACATCTGTTTCCTCCAGCTCACCACACCAATGTCACATGTCTTTCTCTAAGAAAGCCATATTTGTTGAGGTTTACCAGTCATCATCTCATGACTTCCTCAGGACCAGCTAACCAACTAAGCTTAACTGTTCCTATACCCTAAAGCCATTTCTGAACTCCCCTTGCACTCCCAGTCAGCTCACCCAGAATCAGAAGGACCATTGTCTCTCTAATTGTGTGTGACCCACTCGTCTCTTGCTCTTTAGGAGTCTTCCAAAACCACATGCTCTCTCAAAAGTCACCTGCTGTAGGCCTCCAAAGTCCAGTTCACAGTTTAACCTAAATCATTTCCATTTTAAGCTTATTCATTTGGAGCTAACATGAATACATTCAAATATTCTACTGCAAGATATAGTGAAGGGAAAAGGAAGGACAACAAATAAATATATAGTAAACAATCACACATTAAAAGCCAGATTGAAGAGGTGAGTTTTTGTAAGTTTTTTGAAGGTGGTGAGGTCAGTGCAGTCTCTGATGGGTTGGGGGAGTGAGTTCCAGAGGGGGGGCAGCGACGGAGAAGGCTCTGTCCCCCCAGGTCCGGTGATTGGTGCGGGTGGGGATGGAGAGGAGTTGGCATCTGATGAGCGGAGGCAGCGGGAAGGGGCGTGGTGGTGCAGCAAGTCTGTGAGGTAGGGGGGGGCCTGATTGTTGAGGGCTTTGTGGGTTTAGGGAGGGATCTATCGCCCCCTATGGGCCAGCCGCCACTTTACTTTATTTGAATTAGTATGCATGAGACAGACATTTGTATTTGCACATTTGACATTGTGTGAGATGTCTTTGTTATGCGGATTTAACCAAGACAACTTAATTTTATAAACACAACTACCCAATTATCAAACTTAACGAAACTATTAAACTTTGCTATAATAAGTACTGCAGCTAACGGCAGCTAACTGCAGCTAACGCTAACAGATGTTAGCGGTTACTTTGGCTGGCTAAACACGTAAACAAATTAAGTATGGTCTGTTGTGACTTTGTCTTGTTATTGTTAATAAGTCGTAGCAAAGACAATCCTTCACACACATGTTAAACTCTAGTGTAGCATGACTGTATGTTATATTGTTGTATAAACCTGTATAACATTACTGTATTTATAAAATTAATAAATGCCATAATAACTAACTTCTAATTTTCAATATATTTTACACTGTCATATAAGTTTGTTATTCTGTAAAGCCCACTGAGATAAATGTGTTTTGTGATTTTGGCTGTATAAATAAACTTTGATTTGATGATTTGGGAAATTGATTTGAGGTGTTTAAGTTTGTTAGCCTGTGTGTGCACTAAACTATTTAAGTGTAATGCATCCTATAAGTATTGTGGTGTAACAATATATGACATTACTGTACTTTAAACTAAAATAAACGTTATATAACTCACTTTACTGTGTGTTTTATTGTGTTGTTGTATAATCTCTATAAATCATGCACAGATGACTAGTTGATGATAATTGCCGTGATATTCAAATAATGCCGGTGAGGTCGCTGTAGTCTGACCTCACAGAGACACAATAATGTGAGAAATACATTTGCATTATTTAATCTACCGTTTAAAGGTACCACTAAGTATGTATGAAAATAGGAGTCCTGGTCTCACCTGAGCTTCAGCAGTCGGTTTTGAAGAGGGCAAGAAGGTCGATCTGAAGAAACGCTGCTGAGGTGAGTGATCTTTCAAGAAAACAACTTACTTAGATATGTAGTTTAATACAGAAGAGATTTAGATTGAGGTACTTGTTTACTCTCTGTTGATTAGACAGTAGATTTCTAATAGTTGACTTCATTTCCAGGGTGACTTTGTTTCTTGATGTCATTTTTAATTATAATTTAGCTGCAAAGGTTTTATAAATGCCTTTGCAGATAGTGTCCTAATGTTCTCACACATTTAAGTGCATAGTCAGTCTTTTGTTTTTAATATGTGGGGAAATATGATAATTTCTACATTTAAACTTGTGATTCCTTTGAGAACTTCTGTGTTTTAACCTCTTAAGCCCCAAGCCTGTTTTTCAGGATTCAGGCTCGAAAATGACATTCCCAGAACAAATGACCATATCTTCTAAAAGGGGAACATTAATAATCTTTGTTCTCAAAGTAATGATAAACCTGTGAGTTGGATGTAGAAGAGTCAGAATCAATATAGATGTTTTTTATTTTAAGAAAATTCAGATTGAACATAGTAAAAACTGTAAATTAGTGTCCGTCCAAAAAATATGTTGTACTTATAGTGAAAACTACCCTTGGATGATGGGTTAGTAGACTAAAAGCTTTAGGAATCCAAAGTACAACATATCATAAGTACCCTGTATCAAGATTGATGCAAAACAAGTGATATTTGACATTTTTAGACAGATTTAGCAAAAAACCCTCTTCTGGGGCCATTTGGGTGGATTTTCCATATCTCTGGCCCCCCTTCTTCGATTTTGACATGTGACATCGCTTTCTGACCGTTAGAGCCAATAGAATCGAAGGGAAATCGTCCCGCACACACTCATGTTAAAAAAAGGCGTGTCTTCGCGCATTCAATGAAGCTACAGAGCGTAGGAATAGCCTGCTCTGATATTTTATAACGGAATTGCAGTTTTATTGCTTATAGATTATCAGAACATTTCAAAGGGGACACAGACACATTGGATATTAACCTATGGATTAACTACAGCATCGTTGTTATCGTTTTAATGCCATTGAAGACCAGTTTAGACCAGACAAAACCAAGGTAAGCCATGTTAGCATTGTAGGCTACCTAGCGCCACATGTTTTGATGTACGTTTTGTTGATAACTTCGCGAGTTTGTATCTTTCAGTGTTGAGGTGGGCACCGTTAGATTCTGTGTCTTTACGATCATAAACGATGTGTTGGATGTGCAGCTAGGATAAGTAATAAGGGAGCTAGGAGTGATTTTCGGTGCAGTAATAGGTTAGTATTTTTCGCTCGGGGCTAATTCAGAGGCTCACTGTTAGCATTGTGTGTTTTTTTTGAAAAAAAATGAAAAAGATCAGCTAAATGAGTTTTTTCCGTTATATGGATATAAATATTCATAGTTTATTAAATATTAAGGTTCCTTAGACGTTATTTCCTGCAAATGACGCGATTTTGGCCCCGGAACC
Organism: Harpagifer antarcticus; assembly: GCA_902827135.1. Classification (NCBI taxonomy): domain Eukaryota; kingdom Metazoa; phylum Chordata; class Actinopteri; order Perciformes; family Harpagiferidae; genus Harpagifer; species Harpagifer antarcticus. Next base: position 149,748 of record CADEHL010001367.1, read on the forward strand.
GGGTCCGTGGGGCTTAAGAGGTTTTAATATAATGATAACTGTTGTTAATTGTTAATTCTGCAAATCACTTTTAAATAGCTTTACTATGAAAGATAAAGCAAAAAAGTGATGTTTTTCAGATTTAATTTGAACATATCCTGATAAAGTTATTACTTGTGACCAACAGTCATTTTGTATGTAAAGAGCTACCTTAGTGCAAGTCTGTTGGACCTCTGGGAATCCCATTATCCTATGATACACTTACACTTGTTAAACCACTGGCGACCCGGGCTCCTGTCGTGTGCTGCAGTTTTTGTGTATTTATGTCTGGTTAAACGTTTGGTCCTTGATTTAAACCACACGCTTTAATCAAGAGACTGTGTGTGTGTGTATGTTGGAACAATGACGACCCTTGTGAAACTTCTACTGGCACTCTTTATCCTTGAACTTTTTCAACCATGCCAAACATTACGGGGAGGAAACAACTTGGCACTGTCATACACCAGAGACGCACTGCTGGCCCTCCGTGCTGCGGGAAGCTTCCCACCCCCCAACCTGCCGGAGGACATACGATCTACGGCTCCGAGGAGACGTCTCCGTAGAAGGGGAAGGAGGGGAGGAGTACGGCAGTGCCTCAGACGGAGAGGCAACAGGCCGCCTTTACCCTCCATGATACTCAGTAATGTGAGGTCGCTACGGAGGAAAATGGAAGAGCTGCGGATCAACGCTACAGCCTGTTTCGAGTACCGTGAGTCGTCTATTGTGTTTTGTGAGACATGGCTTCATCAGGATATTCCCGACTCTTTGTGTGAACTGGAGGGTTTTTCACTCATCTGCTCGGACAGGAGTGAAACGCCGGGGATAGGCAAAGGTGGGGGCATCTGTGTATTTATCTATGACAAGTGATGCAGACAACACACTTTGCGTAAGACTATCTGCAGCCCCGACGTTGAACTTATGTGCTTGAGCCTGAGACCCCTGTACCTGCCAAGAGAGTTTGGGAATATCATTCTCTGCACTGTTTATATTCCTCCCAGCGGGAATGCAGCAAGTGCAGCAGCTCAAATCACTGACTGTGTTCACCAGCCTACTACACACTCCTAACGCACCGGTTTTTATTCTAGGGGACTTTAATCATTGCAAACTTGAACTGTCACTACCCGGTTTTCAACAATACGTTACATGTGAGACCCGGGAAGATAAAATTCTAGACAAATGTTACGGAAATGTGAACAACGCATATGTGAGTAGAGCCAAACCCGCCTTCGAACTCGGACCATAACACTGTTCATCTAATACCTACCAAAAACGGTTCTCAAGCGTAGCAAACCACAGACCAAGACTGTAAAGGTTTGGACTAGTGACAGCATAGAGTCTCTTAAAGGATGTTTTCTACTGAGTGGAGCATCTTTCATGAGATGGACATGGATAATGCTACTGAGACGGTAACTGACTATATACAATTCTGTGTGACAATGAGATACCTCAGAAAGAATAACTGTGTACCCCAACAACATACCATACATAACTAAAGAGCTTAAGGACTGCATCAATCGTAAAAATATAGCTTTTAAAACCGGGATAAAACGCAACTGAAATGTGTGCAAAAGGAGCTTAACCACATGCTCAGAGACGCTAGAAGGAGACATAAGGACATTATTGAACAGAACGTTTTACAATGAACTCCAAGGAACTTTGGGACACTATGAAGGCAATCACAATATGACTCAGCTAAAAAAAACTCTCTGTACCTCTGATGACCTGCAAAAAGCAAATGAACTGAATGATTTTTACATGAGATTTGAAACCCAGGACTTCTCCTCTGAGTGTACAGACATCTTAGAGACAATCTCTGCTACTGACCAGGACGAAAGGGTGGTGATTGACCCTTTAAAGGTCCCATCACTTTTCAAACACACCTGTACTAAGAAGGCCACAGGGCAGATGGCATCTCTGCATTCCTTCTCAAGACATTTGCAGAAGAACTGACATCAGCATGGTGTCCCATATTTCAAAAATCTGTTCTTCACACCATCCCCACCCTCTGGAAAACATCAATAATAAAACCTGTCCCCAAAAAACCTTGTCCAAAGGTAAACAATGATTTTAGGCCTGTTGCTTTGACATCCATTGTCATGAAATGTTTTGAGAGGATCATGGTGCCGCTGCTAAAGAAAGAGGTTGATGTACATTTAGACCCTTTCAGTTTGCCTACAAGCAAGGGCGTGGCACAGACGATGCTCTAAATACACTGAACAAAATATAAACGCAACACTTTTGTTTTTGCTCCCATTTCTCATGAGATGAACTCAAAGATCTAAAACATTTTCTATAACACAAAATAACCATTTCTCTCAAATATGTTCACAAATCTGAAAGAATGTGTGATAGTGAGCACTTCTCCTTGCCGAGATAATCCATCCCACCTCACAGGTGATATCAAGATGCTGATTAGACAGCATGGTTATTGCACAGTGTGTCTTAGGCTGGCCACAATAAAAGGCCACTCTGAGGGCCTAAGATGTTCTCCAAAATAATATTTACAAACATAAACAAAACAAAAATATTTTTTAAATATTTTAGTTATATTTTCATTAGTTTTACCAAAATACTTGATTTAATTGTATTTAAAATAAAACGTCCTAAGAAATAAATCCTTCGAATCTGGCTATGCAGTTTCTATTTGAATGTGAAGGGTTAAATGAAGAAGCTCGTCTCTGCGAGTTTACGGCCCGTCCACACAAGCGGCTTTGGAAAAGCTTGCCGGCGTGTCTGAAGCTCGACCAACAACCAATCACATGAATCTCCCGCCCCTGACACACAAGCAGCGGTTTGATTGGCTAGAGCTTGTACTGGCATATGATTTGATTGGCTGACGCTTCCCACCGAAAGCTTCAAAAGTTGAACATTGCTCAACTTTTGCAGCCTGGAACGCCGGGAAAGCTCTGCTCTGCTTCCCACAATTGCAGTTTGGCGAAAAGTGACGTCACCCCATTCAAAGTGAATGGGCAGAAGCGACGCTGTGTGGATGGGCCGTTACTGTGAAGATAGGAGCTGATTGTGGTCTGCTGTACATTCACAGAGGGCCAGCTATAGTATAGCAGTGGCGAACCGTGCCTATCACAACTGGACCTTCTGTAGACACACACACCACACCCCCCTCCCCCCTCCGCGGCATTATAATGTCCGTCTTTTCACTGAATTGTCGTCTTGAAAAAGGGTACTCACAACAATTCCGCAACAACTTCATCTTCACCTGTTGCACTTGCCATTTCAACGTTAAAAACAATAAAACGGCATGAATTGCTTCGTCGCATTCATCTATCCTCGGTCTCTCTCCAGTGAACTAGCGGGCCTTCTAGAGCACCTGGAACCGAAAGAACACGCCCATTGGCTACAAATCAATATATGATTGGTTGATCAAACTGTCAGTCCAAACGTACGCTCTCATTAAGTGCAACGGCCAGGGCCTTCGATCAAGGATGTAGAATACCTTGGTTAAAGGATATTCTACCCAGAGGCCCAGAACAAGATCTGATTGGTTGCTTTCTTTCTACACAAACCACTGAAATGGCGTAGAGCATGGTCCGAGAAGGACAAACAAATCAACGTAACACTGTGATATTACAGATCGACAACACAGATACCATTCTCATTTATTCATTTTATATACATTTTATTTATATAATTAAATCGCGTTTTTCTTTGTTTTATCCGAGTGTTCCAGGGTGTTCTCTGGATACCTTGAAGGCCCTGACGGTTCGCCACTGCGACAGAGTAATGTAAAATGACAGTACAATTGACCAATCATATCTTCCCCTAAATGGGTGGGTTTCATTATCGGCAGACTTTATGACAAGTTCTGCCTGCTGTGAAGCTGTTCTTGTTTCCATAGCAACAGCAACTTCCTGTCAACAGCGTAAACTCGCCTTCAAAATAAAAGCATGCCACATTACACTTAAGACATACAACTGCAACGAAAGTAACAAACACAATGCAATATCCTTTTCAATGTCAAAGAACACCAAAGGGTTATCTACCAGGTGTTGTTCTGTGAGGTAGAGGGTCGCTGTCATTGATGCGTTTGCACCCGGGCCGTTGTTTTGATATTCCACTGAAGTATACGCTGTGACGTAATAACTCTTTTTTTCACAAACCAGTTCTCATATAATGGATCTTATATTACAAGTTAATGTTGTATAATCATGTTATGGTATAACAATATATGTAATCACTTTATTTAAAAGAATCAATACATGTCTTAACCCTTGTGCCTTCCTCAGGCATTTTTCTTTTGATTTGGTGATCATTTCAGCTGTGTTACAGCTTTTTCGCATGGAATTCTGTAAGACGTCTTCTTTTGAGTCAAATTTTGAAATCCATTGTCGTTTACTCTTACTGTTTTGTATACTCTCGTGATGCATTTTGCACCCTCTGGACACATTCGTGGCAAAAATGTACACGCCCATAATAACTGCTATTAAATCATCATACATCAATATTTCCTTCTACTTTTTTTTTATGAATACTTGAACAACTTATAACGTACTCAAATCTATCAAATATTCGATATTTTTCAGGATTTTAACACCCTTTAAATGCCTGTTTCATTATCTGAATTATCTCATTATTTATAAAAAAAACACGAAAAATTTTCAATATAATAATTAGTAGGGCAATGGAACTTAGGTGGTTATTATATTCTTGGATGAGTCAAAGATTAGCAACAAAATTGATTTGACTGCATTATTATTTTTTACGTAGTATCAGATGTTAGGGAAATAATGGTCCTCGACTCCTAGATATGACGTACATGACCAACCCTGACGTCTGTTTATCTCCTTAAGGACATAGGCTGCTTCAGCCATAAAGTTATTGTTCCCATTCTGTGACCCGGGCAACACTAGGTCACAGATGGTTTGTTGTTGTGGGTGCACTGGGACACTTCCTTCTTTGTTGTTTGTGGACTCCAAGGTATGACATCTTCGAGGCCATAAGTGACGGATGCAAGTGACTCAGTGTGCCCAACTGTCTAAGCTATCTTATCAAAATATGTTGATCACTCTCTGTGAAACCAGTTAAATGGGCTAACGAGAGAGAGGCGCTCCAGAATTGACGTGGCAACCCACCCGTGCAGTCTCACCATGACTGCTGTGACTTGTGATGTGAATCCTCCGGCCGTAACTCCAAATAAACCATCAGTGTTTGACATCAAAAGCTCCTGCTCTACCGTGTCTCCTTCCTGAGTCGGTGACTCCTACTGCATTGCTACACAGAAGTTTCCTCCACATCAGATACTACCTCTGGATCCCTTCGTGTAAAAAATGCTCATTGACTGCCATTCAAACCACCTTTTTTGATCTCACTGCCATTGCAGTATAAAACCATGCATTTTGTAATGGTCAGCATTTCGGGGCCCCAACAGTGGGCTTGCTGGGGATGTACTGCCGGAATTTGCAGCGCCTCTGAAGGCTACGAGCTGCTCATCGACACAGATGTCTTCCTCCCTGGATTGAACAAAGTGTGTGTGTGTGTGTATGTGTGTATCTGTAAGCATGCACTGATCATTTCAGGGTAATAAAAAGGGCATCTTTTGAAAGATGCATTTCATGTCTTTGAAGAGTTGCTCGAGTAATTAAAAAAACACTGTTTGGAATTGAAAAACGCACGACAGTCTTTCTTCTCTGACATCATTACCAAAAACAAAAACAATGCACGTGCCTTGTTTGCTACCGTCGACAGATTAACTAACTGTCAGTAGCCTCTGAATTTCTATCCACCAGGGCATGCAATGATTTTGCCTCCTTCTTCACTGACACAATTCAGAACATCAGACAAGCAGTCAGTGCCTCTGCATCAGGAACAGCAAATGTGTTGTCTCTGTGTCCCACCTAATATCAATTCAAAACACCATGACACAATTCCATCAGATTAATGATAAAAACCTAGAGGACATTATTCAACTTCTGAATCCTCCTCCTGCTGCCTTGAAATTATTCCAACAGGATTTTTCAAAGATGTTTTTCGTTGCATGCCTCAGATCTACTTCATATAGTAAACAAAATCTCTTCACTCAGGTGTTTTTCCACAGGCCCTGAAAACTGCAGTCATTAAACCGCTCTTAAAAAACAATAATCTAGATGCTTCAGTAATGAACAATTACAGGCCCATATCAAACCTCCCATTTCTAGGTAAATCATTGAAAAAGTTGTTTTTCAACAGTTGAGTATTTCTTGCATTTAAAATAGTTGTTTCGATGTGTTCCAGTCAGGCTTTCGTCCAAACCACAGCACTGAGACTGCTCTTGTAAAGGTCTTCAATGACATCCAACTTAAACACAGACAGTGGCAGAACTTCAGTGTTAGTATTATTAGATCTCAGTGCTGCGTTTGACACTGTTGACCACAACATATTACTCGACCGACTAGAAAACTGGGTGGGACTTTCGAAAACAGTTCTAAATTGGATTGAATCCTACTTAAAGGACAGAAAAAACGTTGTTTCTATAGGTAAATACACATCTGAGTTGACAATATGACATGTTGGGGTTCCTCAAGGCTCCATCTTGGGGCCTCTATCTCTTTAACGTCTACATGCTACCCACTGGCTCAGATAATGAAAAACAACAACATCAGTTACCATAGCTATGCGGATGACACACACATTTACGTAACAGTTTCAACAGGAGACTATGCTCCAATTCAAACACTGAGTAAGTGCATTGAACAAATCAATGACTGGATGTGTCAGAACTTTCTCCATTAAACAAAGATACAACTGAGGTCATGGTTTTTGGAGCCAAGGCAGAACGTATAAAAGTTAGCACTGAGCTTCAGTCCTGCAATGTTCAAACAACAGATAAAGCCAGAAATCTAAGTGTAGTCATGGACTCTGACCTGAGTTTCAAACAGCCACATTAAAACAGTTACTAAATCAGCCTACTATCACCTAAAGAACATATCTAGGATTAAAAGACTAATGTCACAGCAGGATTTGGAAAGACTTGTCCATGCTTTTATCTTCAGTAGACTGGACTACTGCAATGGTGTCTTCACAGGTCTCACTAAAAAATCTATTAGAAAGCTGCAGCTGATTCAGAACGCCGCTGCTCGAGTCCTCACTAACACTAAGAAAGTTGATCACATCACTCCTGTTCTGAAGTCTTTACAACTGGGCTTTCTGTGTGTCAAAGAATAGATTTCGAAATACTGCTGCTGGTTTATAAAGCTTTGAATGGTTTGGGCCCAAAATATATTTTCTGACCTACTGCTAAATAATGAACCATCCAGATCTCTCAGGTCTTCAGGGACTGGTCAGCTTTCTGTCCCCAGAGTCAGAACTAAACATGGAGAAGCAGCATTCAGTTATTATGCTCCATCTGGAACAAACTCCCAGAAACCTGCAGGTCCGCTGCAACTCTGACAACTTTTAATCCAGACTAAAGACTTTTCTTTTGTCGCTGCTTTTAATTGAACTATTTACATCTTACCTGCACTGTAACTTTTTATCCGTGTATTTTTTCTTTTAATGTTTATCCATGTATTTTTTTAGCTTTTCTTTTTAATGACTGATTTTAAAATGCCATTTTTCTGAATGTCTTTCATTTTTTGTAAAGCACTTTGAATTGCTTTGTGTTGAAAAGTGCTATATAAATAAACTTGCCTTGCCTTGCCTTGTTGTTGACGTTTGGGGGAGGTCTGATCGGTAGTGCAATGTGTGGTTCAACAGAACTGAGCCCCAGTACTGTGTGTCTTGTTTCAATGTCTTCATTCTGGTTTGGTCTGCCCAGCGATTTGATTTTACCTCTGCTGTGTCTACACCGGGCGGGAAAACTACAATGCTGCAAACAAATTGCAGTTTCCGGATAAGAGATGGATCATGGTTTAAAATGTTAAAGATTGGAGAGCCAGAGAGATGGATAGATGTAGAGAACGCCATGTTATTGGACTCACCTCTCTTTGAATTAGTGTATGATTAAAAATGAATATCTAGAAAACATTGTAAGAGAAAAAATGACGTCATTTATATTTAATGTAAATAATAAAGGACCAAGAGTAGAGCCCTGTGGCACTCCATAACTGATGGTACGAATGACAAGTAGGGGCAGACAATACCTCGTATTACTTTGGGAACCATGCAGGGCCGTCTCTGGCCAACTTGTGGCCCCACGCAAAGTTATATGATGAGGCCCTCTGTGTTGCGAGCGTTGACGGGGGGGTAGGGGTGCTAGTGGAGCCTCGCAGCGGCGAAACTATGCGACGCTTACACAAACTGCGCCGCATAAGCACATAAAGGTGCGCTCAGTTGAGACTCCCACTGCAAGATGAGGCCCCCCCGTGAGGTAGGCCCCCTCCGGGAGGTGAGGCCCCCTCTGCGAGGTGAGGTCCCCTCCGCGAGGTGAGGTCCCACGCAGTCTGCGTGATCTGCGTGTAGGGAGGGGCGGCCCTGGAATCATGCAAATATTAAATAGTATCATCTGCATAGAAACACATGTTTTGGAAGAATGTAATTGATGTTAAATGTAAATAGTAAAGGACCAAGATAAGAGCCCTGTTGCACTCCATTACTGATTGAAACGGCGTATTCTTCACTCTTATTAGCAGTTACATTTACCTTGTTAGCACGCTTGTATTTGCTTATTCACATTAAATAATGTGGCATTTGTAATCATTCAAGGTACAAAAGTCAAGCTAAATGTTTAAGATGTATAATTGTTTTAATGTGGAAGCTTTAATTTATCCTACTTTGCAATTATTACTGGAGTGACTGTTGTGAAAATATCTCTATGTGATTTGATTTGAATACTCACCTTTTTGTTGAATTAGATCAAATGTTGATCTTATTGGACTGATTGAATAACACATTGTTAACAAACCAATTGCATGTTCAAATGTTGATTTCTTTCCCTTTCATTTTGGAAATTAATTTTAGCGTTTGAAATGTTTAAGATTGTTCTCTTATGTGTGCACTGTTCTAGTATATTGTATCTCATATTATAAGTAAATGTGATTTAACAAAGTAGGACTTCTCTATTTCAAAGAATAAATGTCTTAATAACCTATTCTGTGTGTTTTATTGTGTTTTTCTTGTATAATCTCTTTACAGTTCATGCTCGAACTAGCTGATGATAATCGGTGTGATATTCAAATAATGCTGCTGCTCTCCCTGCAATCTGACCTCTCAGCGATACATTTGCCTGTTTAAATCTACCGTAAAAAGTATCATTAAATACGAACTGCATTAAAAAAACAAAGGCCTGCTCTCACCTGTGCTTCATACACCTTGATCACGGATATATTGAAATATATCTGGATCAGATCCCAGTCAGCGGTCAGAGAGTTTGGGGACGAAGGAGAAAGACGATCCCAAAGAAAATCTACTGAGGTGGGTGATCTTTAAAAATTAAACAAATTGGTTAGATAATAGTTACTTACAGATATTAAGAGATTTATATTTAGTTGTTTATGTGTATTAACTGTTTTATAAACGGATTATTGGGAGTTAACTTCATTTCCAGTTTTATTTTGTTTATTTGATGTTGTTTATAATCGTACATTACTTGTGATTATCTTAAGAACTTCCTCATGGGTCTTTTTAAGATTTACTAATAAATAGCCTTCTTTAATTCAGCCTCTGTTTCTCCAAAGTGTGTTTAGAGTAGCTGAGCACCTGCTGCTTTAAAGACAAAACTGTCTGATTGAAAAGATTGAATATATATAAACACAACATTTAGGATAGACCTCGTACACACGAATGCTTATGCAATGGGTGCCCTTAAAGATAGATCACCTGTGGTGGTAGCACATCAATTGTTCTCTCTAGTTAAGCTGAATTACATCGGGTTTCGCTCGTCACGTCCTCCTTGCAGCTCAATAGATTCTAGACCCAAAAGCCTGTGCAAGAAAACACAGAGGAATCCGCTGAAAACACTGATGTCCACTTCGGATGTCAATATGTTACACTAGAAATGTATTAGTCGATACCAGTGAAAATCCATGGTTCTCCAACCAATTTTATACCGTGGTAAAACACAAAACCATGAATCCCTTGAACTTCCACAGGTCAGGTTAAACAGCTCAACATTCTCTCTCTATTATCTATTATATTGCTAAAACATCCAGTAACTATGCAAACACTGACAGATTATATTTTGTATCATTATAACTCTGTAGTTATTATTAGAATAATACTAATATTTACTGAACAGTATAAAACCTAGATTTTTGCATTTCTTCCCCATTAGCATTCGTCCCGATCTAATAAGGCTGCAGGAGGTAAACCGTAGACTTGTGCAAACACAACAATTCAAATAAATCTGCTTTAAATCAGAATATGCTTAAAATTAAAAGGTATAGTTTTGGTTTTATCCTAAAACATGATGCATTAGGATATATAATTGTAGATAAACTAGTCAAAATTGGCTCCACCATCCATTATAGAAGTCAAAGGATCTGTTATTGATGTTAACCTGTTAGGCCCCGAGCCTGTTTTTCAGGTCTCAGGCTCGAAAAGGACATTCCCAGAACAAATGACCATATCTTCTAAAAGGGTTAAATTAATAAACGTTGTTCTCAAAGTAACGATGAACCTGTGAGTTGGATGTAGAAAAGTCAGATTCAATATAGATTGAACATGGTAAAAAACTGTAAATTAGTGTCCGTCCAAAATACATGTTGTACTTATAGTGAAAACCAGCCTTGGATGATGGGTTAGTAGACTAAAAGCTTTAGGAATCCAAAGTACAACATATAAGAAGTACCCTGTATCAAGATTGATGCAAAACAAGTGACCTTTGACCTTTTTAGACAGATTTAGCAAACACCTCTTCTGGGGCCATTTGGGTGGATTTTCCATATCTCTGGCCCCCCTTCTTCGATTTTGACATGTGACATCTCTTTCTGACCGTCAGAGCCAATGGAATCGAGGAGAACTCACACATAGTCCTTATTTGGTAATGTGTGTGTGTTAGACTGCCGCATAGCCAAGACCGGAAGCAGCAGCCCCTCTGGTGGCTACCATTAGCAGCTAACTTTTGCTAGTTAAGCTCGTTTTGCTTAGTGCTACTCTTGCTCTGCGATTTTTACATAAAAATGGAATTATGGATTATAAATGAAATAATTTTTTATACAGAGACGTTAAAAACCTATGGATTAACCGATTCAGCCGCGTTTTTTTCTCGTTTTAATGCCATTGAACACGTCTTTTGATTAGATTGACAGCTACGGTGAGACGATCTCCCAAGAAGCTCCGTAAAGGTACTGTTGTGATGTCTGTGTTTGCTTTCCCTGTCGCGAGTTCGGGTCATCTCATTATAACTTACTCTTAGTGTTTCATTGTGTTGTTGTTGAGTAATGTCTTTACAGATCATGCAGAGACAACTAGCTGATGATGATTGGCGCACTATTCAAATAATGCTGCTGCTGTCCCTGCAACCTGACCTCCCAGAGACGCACTGCGAGAAACACATTTGCCTGTTTTAATCTACCGTAAGAAATACCATTAGATGAGGCAATCCTGCTCTCACCTGTGCTTCCCTTACCTTCATCACGGATACAGATTTAAATATATCTGGATCAGATCGCAGTGAGCAGCAGTCAGAGAGTTTGGAGACGGTGGAGAAGGACGATCAGAAGAGACACTGCTGAGGTGGGTGACCTTTAAAAACAAACAAAACAGATCAATATGTAGTTAAATACAGATATTAAGAGATGTGGTTAGTTGTTTATTTACTGTTGATGAGAATGATGTTTTATAAGACTGAATCTTTGTTGTTAACTATCTTTACGGGAAATGTGTTGATGGTTTTGACTTGTTTGCTGCAAAGGCTTTTATTGTGCTCCAATGTTCTCACACATTCAAATCAACAATGCTTATTCCGTTTTGGAGATATCTGTTTACATGATGTGGCTTAAGTACTATGAAGCCATAGATACGAGTGTATTTAACAGGTGATTCCTTTAAGAACTTCCAAAAACCATATGTTTTGATCCCTTATCAAGACCTACCCTGATATACATTACATTGCATTTGGCTGACGCTTTTATCCAAAGCGACTTACAATAAGTACAATCGACCAGGAAGACACAGCCCAGAAGAAAAACAGAATCATAAAGTACATCAGGTTTCATAGAGCCAAACATTTCAAGTGCTACTCAACTGGCTTTAGATAAGCCAGTCGTTTATTAGTATATAAGTGCTTTGTTAGTAATTCTATGGCTGGAAGTGGAGTCGAAAGAGATGAGTTTTCAGTCTGGAAGGTGTGTAAGCTTTCTGCTGTCCTGATGTCAATGGGAGCTCATTCCACCATTTTGGAGCCAGGATAGCAAACCCACGTGTTTCTGCTGATGGGAACTTGGGTCCCCCTCGCAGCGAGGGTGCAGTGAGTCGTTTGGCTGATGCAGAGCATAGTGCACACGCTGGTGTGTACAGTTTAACCATTTCCTGGATGTAGGAAGGGCCAGATCCATTCACAGCATGGTACGCAAGTACCAGTGTCTTGAAGTGGATTCTAGCAGTTACCGGGAGCCAGTGGAGGGAGCGGAGGAGCGGAGTGGTGTGGGAACATTTAGGAAGGTTGAAGACCAGACGAGCCGCTGCATTCTGGATGATCTGCAGAGGTCGGATGGCACATGCAGGTAGACCAGCCAGGAGGGAGTTGCAGTAGTCTAGGCGTGAGGTGACGAGAGCCTGGACCAGAACCTGCGTGGCTTTCTGGGTCAGCTGGGGACGAATCTTCCTGATGTTGTAAAGCGTATATCTGCAGCAACGGGTTGTAGCAGCGATGTTTGGAGTGAAGGACAGGTTGGTATCTAGGGTCACACCCAGATTCCTTGCAGTCTGAGTCGGGGAAACAACAGAGGGGCCGATATTGATCGTCAGGTCAAGAGTGGGACAATCTTTTCCCGGAAGGAAAAGCAGTTCAGTCTTGTCAAGGTTGAGCTTGAGGTGATGAGCAGACATCCACTGAGAGATGTCAGCTAGACAAGCAGAGATGCGTGCGACGACCTGGGTCTCTGAGCGGGGAAAGGACAGAATTAATTGGGTGTCGTCAGCGTAGCAGTGGTATGAAAAACCATGCGGGCTAATGACAGATCCGAGCGAGTTTGTGTACAAGGAGAAGAGGAGGGGACCAAGAACAGAGCCCTGAGGGACCCCTGTAGTTAATTGACAAGGGTCGGACTCCGACCCTCTCCAAGTTACCCTGTAGGTACGGTCTTTGAGGTATGAGGCGAGGAGGGAGAGTGCAGAGCCTGAAACTCCAAGTTCTTGGAGAGTGCGAAGGAGGATCTGATGGTTCACCGTGTCGAATGCAGCTGACAGGTCCAACAGGATGATGACAGAGGAGAGGGATGCTGCTTTAGCAGTGTGCAGTTCCTCAGTGACAGCAAGGAGGGCCGTTTCTGTGGAGTGACCTGCCTTGAACCCAGACTGGTGCGGATCCAGAAGGTTGTTCTGGTGGAGATAACAGGAGAGTTGTTTAAAGACAGCGCGTTCAAGTGTTTTAGACAGGAACGGGAGGAGAGAGACAGGCCTGTAGTTTATAACATCAGACGGCTCGCTGCTTTTAATTGAACTATTCATATCTTAGACTGCACTGTAACTTTTATCCATGTATTTTTTCTTTTAGTGTTTATCCATGTATTTCTTCTTTTAATGTTTATTTTATTAGCTTTTCTTTTTAATGACTGATTTTAAATGCCATTTTCTTAATGTCTTTCATTTGTTGTAAAGCACTTTGAATTGCCTTGTGTTGAAAAGTGCTCTATAAATAAACTTGCCTTGCCTAGCCTTGAGAGTGGGTTTCTTTAGGAGAGGGTTTACTCTCGCCTCCTTGAGACTGTTTGGAAAGTGACCAGAAGTTAGAGAAGTGTTGATGGGTGAGAAACGGTAGAATATCAGGAGCGATAGTCTGAAGGAGGTTTGAAGGGATAGGGTCCAGAGGACAGGTGGTAGGGCTGGCAGAGGTAATGAGGGTAAGAACCTCACTTGGAGAGAGAGGGGAAAAGGAGGTTAGTGTGTGGGTGGAAGGAGGGTCTGGTGACCCAGCGGTGAGTAAAGGTGAGTCAGAAAAAGACTCACATTTACACTATCAGAACATACCTTTGTTTAATTTGTCCTCTTATTCTGAAAAGCTCTCATATAAAAATAAATGTAGCTAACACATCTGCTTCTCTTGAAGAGAAAGACTAAATATAAACCTGAGAGCCATTTATGTTTCGAGGCTTGAGATCAGAAAAAAGGAACAAACATTTTGTCTTGTAGAATTCTCTACATTATATCTAATAAAGCCGGTTCTACTCTTTATTGATTATTGATTAACCTGTGTTGTTCTCCCTTCCTCTCCTTCTCCTCTTCAGGCCTCCATGTATACCAACATGTCTGTCAACTCCTCTTCCTTTGCTGATCTCCCCCCTCCTCCTAACTTCTTCTCGAACTCCTCTGACTTCAGCATTTGCTCGAATACCAAATCCTTCATCTACATCTTCTCAGCTTTCTCCCTCGACATCATCTTCCTCACGCCTCTGCTCATCTTCGTCCTGTACCTGGGATTCCAAAAGGCGAGGAAACCGCGCTCAAGTTCCACGGCTACAAGTCACTCTGACCACTTCACCTATCACTCCATCTTCATGCAGCTGATTGAACTACTGGGGCTTGCCCTCTACTTCATTGGCACATATGTCAATCACCTGGTGATGTTGGATGTTGGGTTGTCACTCTGGAATTTCACCTCTTTCGAACAGGCTCTGTTCCACCTGCTCACCTGTGTGGAGCGCTACCTGGCTGTTGTTCACCCCGTCACCTACCTGGGGCTGAGGCAGGGGGGTGGAGTCAGGATCAGGAACATCAGCATTGGATGTGTCTGGTTTCTGGGCTTAGTTTGGTTGGTTGTATTATTCTTAGGTGGCAAGGAGTTATATTGGATCTTGTACTATTGCATTACTTGTTTATTGTTAAGTGGCGTCACTTTTTGCAGCGTTTCAGTTCTCTACGTTCTCAAGCGTCCCAGGCCCGGGGAAGGGGGCGGGAACAAGGAGCGGGTTGACCAATCAAAGCAGAGGGCTTTCTACACCATCATGGTCATAATGGGAGTGCTGTTGTTGAGGTTGGGTGTGAATGTCATTGTCAATATCATGAAAACTGAAATGTGTGTGGTTGTGATATCCAGTCTCTGGTCCGGTCTGCCCAGCAGTCTGGTTTTACCTCTGCTGTTTCTACACCGGGTAGGAAAACTACAATGCTGCAAACAAACACTGAATCAGGATGAGTGAAGGAATCAAGTTCTCATAATAGGATGGTAGGAGTCACAGGTAGATGTAGAGAACATAATGTACTAGTTTAGAGTGAAACAATACACGTATAAAGTGGTGTCATCTGCATAAAACATTTACGATTTGTTTTCATTGTTATGCAGACATTAAAAGACTGAGACTAGAAGAATGTTGTAATTCGTGTCTAAGGTGAATAGCAAAGGATCAGAGATAGTACCCTGTGCCAACCCATTGCTGATGGGAAACAAAGCTTTACTTCAGCACCATAGATACAAGCAACATTTATTGTGATGGCATGATAATATATGCAAAGACTATAGTTTAGGTTAACAGGAATATCAATAGTTCAGCGTGTAAATTATAACTAATAAAAGTACTAAATCATTTAAACGTGTCTCGGGACAGTTTTTTTAGTAATTCCATCATTTCAATATTGTCACATTTTCATCTTAATGGACTGATTTAATGAACCATATTAAAAGATTAGTCAATTGTGTTAAATTCAGCTGTAAATAACGAGATTCTTAGAAGTTTATTTACATTTTAAATCAAATGTTAGTGTCCAATTAAGACATTTAAATGTAGGAATTCATAATGTGGAATTAACAATTATGTAGTCGTTCAATATGTAATGCACCCTATGGGGACACTTAAACACTGAACTTCAGTCATACAGTGTTCTAGGAAAAGCATATATTTTGCGCAAATTATTTTAAAATCATATTTTACACATATTTCTGGCTGCATTCCATATTTAAACAGATATTGACAATTTATATAATTAATTTGTATTCTAATTTGTATTATTATTTTTATTAATAATAAAGATTTTGTTTGTGGTTTAATAATAATAATAATAATAATAATAGATTTAATTTGTTAGCGCTTTTCCAGGTGCTCAAAGACGCTTTACAGATTGTTAGAGATTAAAAGGGATTGACGCTCCGCGTTTCAAATCTCTCCGCGTTCCTACAGAGCTGTGTATATGGAAGGAATCCAGATGCCAACAAGTAAACAATAATCTACTTTAATGGTAATACAACAATGCATACACAATCAATACAATATACATTCAATACACAGCACACTGCAACAGTACTCCGGGCTCAATTCCTACCACCGGGTGCCATACGTACCACGACAGCCAGTCCGGAAGAGAGCTCTGAGCATACAAACTTTACAGTATTTATACACATAAACTGGGAGGAGTCCTTGGCCGGTTGCCTAGGCAATGAGTCAGCAGTTTGTTGATTCCCTTTCCTTACAGTGTGAGTGTGTGTGTGTGTGTGTCCCCTTAGGCAGTCCCCCCGTCAGGCTTTGGAGTCATATGATTTCACAGACAGAGGACTCCTTAACAGAACGCACACACATTCCCCTAAAACATCTTTAACACACACATCTGTTTCCTCCAGCTCACCACACCAATGTCACATGTCTTTCTCTAAGAAAGCCATATTTGTTGAGGTTTACCAGTCATCATCTCATGACTTCCTCAGGACCAGCTAACCAACTAAGCTTAACTGTTCCTATACCCTAAAGCCATTTCTGAACTCCCCTTGCACTCCCAGTCAGCTCACCCAGAATCAGAAGGACCATTGTCTCTCTAATTGTGTGTGACCCACTCGTCTCTTGCTCTTTAGGAGTCTTCCAAAACCACATGCTCTCTCAAAAGTCACCTGCTGTAGGCCTCCAAAGTCCAGTTCACAGTTTAACCTAAATCATTTCCATTTTTAAGCTTATTCATTTGGAGCTAACATGAATACATTCAAATATTCTACTGCAATCCCCCTTTTGATTTAGATCTAATAAATCAACTACTTTCAAGACATTCACATTCGTTCTGGGATTCAGACTATTTAAACGTTCAGAAATGGCTCCACATATCAACTTCATACGACCGTGTTAGAAATACCAAAATATGTAAATAACTCCATACATCAATTACATCACTTAGTAACAACAAAGTTAAAACCCTTCAATCAGAATGATTGAGTATAATAAGGTATAACCTTCACAGTGGTGATTCAATTAATCTGTAATCGGCAAAATTGCAGTGTCTTCAAGCTTTAACATTCCTTCATGTATACTTCATTCCGCTTTAGTCAAAATTAGATATTTAGGAGACAGCAAGTCTGTCTTCTCATAAATATCAACAACCTGAAATGCCCTGCCTCCTATCATAAGAAGAGGCAGCTGCAAGGTCAAATTCATATACAAAAGTACCCAAACGGCTGAGGTAGGTAAATTGTATAGGCACATGTTTTAATGTAATCCCCATGGTCCAATTCTTTCTCTGTACATCGTCAGTTTCTATCCCTCAGACCCGTTACTGTTTCCCTGCTCACGTCCACTCTTTAAATTCTACTGGGTTCTGTTGGTTTCTTCACTGGTTTGAGACAAGTGCCCTTATTGGAACCACCTCCCTTTGTAGCCAGACTTCCCCACAGTAGAGGCGAGTTTCTGTGTTTTAGGTTTAAACAGCTTCAGTCAGATGTATCCAGGATGGTCTCTCCGCCAGTCTAACTGCAGTCGATGTAGACAGGAGTGTTTGTTAGGGACCCTCCCCCTTTGGCGAGTGCCTGCTCTTCCTCTTTATCGCTCTGGTGAACACTCACTCTCCTGGTTTCACTGTCTGCGTAGTGTCAGGTACTTCCATCCGTGGCGAGACCCGGAACTCCTGATACTGCGTCCTTGGATACGCTTCCCACACCGTGGAGTCGCCACCCTTGCTTGGTCAGGTACAGCAGGCCCAGCACGAGGAAGATGACAGCTTTCACACATCCTTCCTGGAGGTTTCCCCACTGCGCACTGATTCCAGTGGTACCAGATGTCTCCTTTCCCTTCCAAGCGGACAGCGTGAGATGTCCTCTGCATCGCCCGATGGGGTTTGATGTCCCCCTTTTGCCTCTGTAATCTGTGTGGAGAAATCTGATACAAATCCCTCAAGCTTACGCTCAGGGCTCCTGGGAACTGGTGACCATGAGTGAGCTCAAAGGAGACAAACCTGTCCCTTTGTTAATTGAGCTCCTGATTTACATAAGAACTAGGGGCCATGTGTCTAACCATTTCATGCCTGTCTCTTCACATGTTTTCTTATATCTTAGTAATATATTTTATTTCATGTTTTTTACTCATAAAACAATATGACATTGTCCAGAATAGTAGTTAACTTTATATAACTTTTACTCTTTCTAATCTTTTCAAACATCTTAATTGTCTTGTCTCTCTCTCTCCTACATACTTTTTCCAACTTCACTCGTGGTATTTTAACCACCTTTTATCCTTCTGAGCAAGATATCACTTCAACACATTTAATATCTTGCCCTGTCCATCTATTTCAGTCTTCTTTACTGCTATTTTTAATTTACCAATTGATTAATTCATGGTTAATACAACTTTTTATCTTTACTTATTTATCAAGTCAATTCAATTTCTTTAAATTTGTTTCTTTAAAATACATTAGTAGATACCTTGTGGAGTATTCACAATAACTAATCCTCTCTAGGATATGAAATCCATTCATCTTTAACAAGATACTATTTCCCTATTTATTTTTAGTTCATGATAACAATGGTATAAAAACCACACGTTTTACTCATAGCTTGGTTTCTATGTCAAGATCATTATGTGTGACATAATAATCAGATGTCTTCTTCTATCCATCTGTTCTCTTTTCTCTTCAGCCTTCAACAACCTTTTCTTATTTCCATTTCTAACCAGTCTTTTACTTATAATCTGTCCCTTTCCTAGGACAGGTAAATACATCCTGCTACTGTAGTGTTCACAAATAAATCTCCATGCAAACTGCTACTGTACACTCAAAAGTGATCTGTTTCATTTTGAAAAGTCAGCTTTTTGAAAACCAACATGGCTCAATTCAAAATGTTGTTTCCAAACAAAACTCCTCATCTCTTCCCGACATGATTTGACATAAAGATGATTTGCTACCACTATTTTTCATTGTGATATTTGTTCAAACAGAGACTGCATCTGTCTCTGGATTTAAATAAATGCCTGATGGCAGTATATGCATAAAATAAAAATAAGTGTCCAGGATTTTAACCTCTGTCATTAAAGGACTGTATAAAAATAAGACATGTCATCTGATTAATCTAAAATCAGAATTTAACAGATAATTTGTGTCGTACATCCCACCATTTTCAGGGACGCCTAATTAACATTCTCAAATCTTCAATTAACTTGACCTAAAAAGCTAAAACAGTGTTGTTTTATGATACCTAAAAAAATACTACAATAGATTTTAGACTATAAAAATGTAAATATGAAATTCCCATTGTCTAACAACTCACTCCCCCTTTTCTGAAAAAGAATCCCATTTACCGTGGATTCATTTTCAGAAACATGAAGAAAGAATGGTAATGCATAGGAGGCAGAGGCACATGCTGTGCCCTGGGAACTTTACGACCCCGGCGTCCTGCTTCAAAGTGCCCTCAGGTTTTTGTTTTACGACACTGGCCTCCTGCTTCATCGTAAATGAAGTTTGGGCTCAGTTTGAGAGTTGTGATCTGAGTTAGAGACAACAGTATTTTGCATTGTTCTAGGGAACAGAAGAGTGTTAAATTCATCTGCTTCCATGGGGCTGTGGATAGCCATCGCACCCGTGAGATTTCGGTCTGTGACGGGAGGAATTGTAATTCCCATCATTGCGAGGGCAGCATTGTGACAAACCCTCCTCAATCTATCTAGAGCCTGCATCTGTTTGTTTAGGTGTGCAATTTGCTTTACAATCTGTCTTTCATCTAAGTTAAATCTATCCATGTTGTGTTACAAGCATGGTTAGATTTGTAACAGAATACAAAATTAACTGTATTTAGCGCTATATTTGCCTAAAAATCTTAACAAACACCAACTACAAATTAAAAATAAATTGATTTAGCAAAATGAACCCTTATGTGATTCAAAAATGTGACAAAAGAACAATGATTTGTCTTACCCAAGATTGTAGTCTAACAGAATGGCTCTTGACCACATGGGGTCAAATAACTTGGATGACCGGGGGCAGGGAAAAGGAGACTCAAACATGTGCAGAGAGAAATCACACTGCTTGCAGTCTGAGTTCACTAAAAATTAAACCATACGACTTGGCTTCAATAAAAATGTAACCAGACAAGGCCAGTTCATGACACACAAATTGTCCTCTTTGTATGTCTAATCTAGGTAGAATAATCCACTATTATATTTAATTTGAATGTACTCAATTCCCGGTAACTACCTGGAATTTCAGAATCGTTTTAAGCATTCTGTCGTTCCATATTCACTTCGCTTTTATTTATCTGACTCAATTAACATGTGCTCACATGTATTAATATACTGGGCTATTGTCGTAGTTACTATTAACGCGCTTCCCGTCTTCAATACCGGTCAGCAATGTAATATTTAACCTCAACGCTTGAAGCTAAACTCATATAAGAATGTAAAAGGTGTACTACCCCCTTTCAGCCACTAGATGGCAGCAGCAGACCACAAATGAGCCTCACTCATCCGTGTGCTTCATTGAGACCTATAAATATTGAGTAATTACCATACCACAGAACTCCGGCTCTTAGCTAAAGAGCGTTCGTCTGTGCTGTAAAACCCCTCAGTTTTAGGCGGCGACCCGATCTGAAATATCGGGTTTCCAGGTCTGGCGTGTGGGAATGAAACTACACAACCCCCAGCCCTGCACCGTCTCTACGCCACTGTGGACTGAACTACCACAGATCCGCGCTAAACCGTTCTTATGTACGCCACTCAGGACTTTATCTACCTGTAGATCCGCGCCAAACTGTAATCAATATCAATGTCTATGTACGCCACGCCGGACTCATATCTACCTGCGATCAACGACTATGTTTCTAAATATGCATTGTATATCCCATTTAAACTTTAAAAACACTGTGAAACGCCTTCAGACAATCCTAACATTTTAGTGTATTCAATCACAGACAATCGGTTTATACAACAGGAGTCTGAAATACCTTTGAGTAGTGTAGGGCCCTTGTGATTGTCTGAAGCGTTTAAAAGCGCTTATTCTCGACCCAATCCGGTCGTCTGAATCCTCCTCAGCTCATTATCTTGTACGTCGGGGGCACCATCTGTTAGAGATTAAAAGGGATTGACGCTCCGCGTTTCAAATCTCTCCGCGTTCCTACAGAGCTGTGTATATGGAAGGAATCCAGATGCCAACAAGTAAACAATAATCTACTTTAATGGTAATACAACAATGCATACACAATCAATACAATATACATTCAATACAGAGCACACTGCAACAGTACTCCGGGCTCAATTCCTACCACCGGGTGCCATACGTACCACGACAGCCAGTCCGGAAGAGAGCTCTGAGCATACAAACTTTACAGTATTTATACACATAAACTGGGAGGAGTCCTTGGCCGGTTGCCTAGGCAATGAGTCAGCAGTTTGTTGATTCCCTGTCCTTACAGTGTGAGTGTGTGTGTGTGTGTGTCCCCTTAGGCAGTCCCCCCGTCAGGCTTTGGAGTCATATGATTTCACAGACAGAGGACTCCTTAACAGAACGCACACACATTCCCCTAAAACATCTTTAACACACACATCTGTTTCCTCCAGCTCACCACACCAATGTCACATGTCTTTCTCTAAGAAAGCCATATTTGTTGAGGTTTACCAGTCATCATCTCATGACTTCCTCAGGACCAGCTAACCAACTAAGCTTAACTGTTCCTATACCCTAAAGCCATTTCTGAACTCCCCTTGCACTCCCAGTCAGCTCACCCAGAATCAGAAGGACCATTGTCTCTCTAATTGTGTGTGACCCACTCGTCTCTTGCTCTTTAGGAGTCTTCCAAAACCACATGCTCTCTCAAAAGTCACCTGCTGTAGGCCTCCAAAGTCCAGTTCACAGTTTAACCTAAATCATTTCCATTTTTAAGCTTATTCATTTGGAGCTAACATGAATACATTCAAATATTCTACTGCAAGATATAGTGAAGGGAAAAGGAAGGAACAACAAATAAATATATAGTAAACAATCACACATTAAAAGCCAGATTGAAGAGGTGAGTTTTTGTAAGTTTTTTGAAGGTGGTGAGGTCAGTGCAGTCTCTGATGGGTTGGGGGAGTGAGTTCCAGAGGGAGGGGGGCAGCGACGGAGAAGGCTCTGTCCCCCCAGGTCCGGTGATTGGTGCGGGTGGGGATGGATAGGAGGTTGGCATCTGATGAGCGGAGGCAGCGGGAAGGGGCGTGGTGGTGCAGCAAGTCTGTGAGGTAGGGGGGGGGCCTGATTGTTGAGGGCTTTGTGGGTTTAGGGAGGGATCTATCGCCCCCTATGGGCCAGCCGCCACTTTACTTTATTTGAATTAGTATGCATGAGACAGACATTTGTATTTGCACATTTGACATTGTGTGAGATGTCTTTGTTATGCGGATTTAACCAAGACAACTTAACCTTTTATAAACACAACTACCCAATTATCAAACTTAACGAAACTATTAAACTTTGCTATAATAAGTACTGCAGCTAACGGCAGCTAACTGCAGCTAACGCTAACAGATGTTAGCGGTTACTTTGGCTGGCTAAACACGTAAACAAATTAAGTATGGTCTGTTGTGACTTTGTCTTGTTATTGTTAATAAGTCGTAGCAAAGACAATCCTTCACACACATGTTAAACTCTAGTGTAGCATGACTGTATGTTATATTGTTGTATAAACCTGTATAACATTACTGTATTTATAAAATTAATAAATGCCATAATAACTAACTTCTAATTTTCAATATATTTTACACTGTCATATAAGTTTGTTATTCTGTAAAGCCCACTGAGATAAATGTGTTTTGTGATTTTGGGCTGTATAAATAAACTTTGATTTGATGATTTGGGAAATTGATTTGAGGTGTTTAAGTTTGTTAGCCTGTGTGTGCACTAAACTATTTAAGTGTAATGCATCCTATAAGTAATTGTGGTGTAACAATATATGACATTACTGTACTTTAAACTAAAATAAACGTTATATAACTCACTTTACTGTGTGTTTTATTGTGTTGTTGTATAATCTCTATAAATCATGCACAGATGACTAGTTGATGATAATTGCCGTGATATTCAAATAATGCCGGTGAGGTCGCTGTAGTCTGACCTCACAGAGACACAATAATGTGAGAAATACATTTGCATTATTTAATCTACCGTTTAAAGGTACCACTAAGTATGTATGAAAATAGGAGTCCTGGTCTCACCTGAGCTTCAGCAGTCGGTTTTGAAGAGGGCAAAGAAGGTCGATCTGAAGAAACGCTGCTGAGGTGAGTGATCTTTCAAGAAAACAACTTACTTAGATATGTAGTTTAATACAGAAGAGATTTAGATTGAGGTACTTGTTTACTCTCTGTTGATTAGACAGTAGATTTCTAATAGTTGACTTCATTTCCAGGGTGACTTTGTTTTCTTGATGTCATTTTTAATTATAATTTAGCTGCAAAGGTTTTATAAATGCCTTTGCAGATAGTGTCCTAATGTTCTCACACATTTAAGTGCATAGTCAGTCTTTTGTTTTTAATATGTGGGGAAATATGATAATTTCTACATTTAAACTTGTGATTCCTTTGAGAACTTCTGTGTTTTAACCTCTTAAGCCCCAAGCCTGTTTTTCAGGATTCAGGCTCGAAAATGACATTCCCAGAACAAATGACCATATCTTCTAAAAGGGGAACATTAATAATCTTTGTTCTCAAAGTAATGATAAACCTGTGAGTTGGATGTAGAAGAGTCAGAATCAATATAGATGTTTTTTATTTTAAAGAAAATTCAGATTGAACATAGTAAAAAACTGTAAATTAGTGTCCGTCCAAAAAATATGTTGTACTTATAGTGAAAACTACCCTTGGATGATGGGTTAGTAGACTAAAAGCTTTAGGAATCCAAAGTACAACATATCATAAGTACCCTGTATCAAGATTGATGCAAAACAAGTGATATTTGACATTTTTAGACAGATTTAGCAAAAAACCCTCTTCTGGGGCCATTTGGGTGGATTTTCCATATCTCTGGCCCCCCTTCTTCGATTTTGACATGTGACATCGCTTTCTGACCGTTAGAGCCAATAGAATCGAAGGGAAATCGTCCCGCACACACTCATGTTAAAAAAAAGGCGTGTCTTCGCGCATTCAATGAAGCTACAGAGCGTAGGAATAGCCTGCTCTGATATTTTATAACGGAATTGCAGTTTTATTGCTTATAGATTATCAGAACATTTCAAAGGGGACACAGACACATTGGATATTAACCTATGGATTAACTACAGCATCGTTGTTATCGTTTTAATGCCATTGAAGACCAGTTTAGACCAGACAAAACCAAGGTAAGCCATGTTAGCATTGTAGGCTACCTAGCGCCACATGTTTTGATGTACGTTTTTGTTGATAACTTCGCGAGTTTGTATCTTTCAGTGTTGAGGTGGGCACCGTTAGATTCTGTGTCTTTACGATCATAAACGATGTGTTGGATGTGCAGCTAGGATAAGTAATAAGGGAGCTAGGAGTGATTTTCGGTGCAGTAATAGGTTAGTATTTTTCGCTCGGGGCTAATTCAGAGGCTCACTGTTAGCATTGTGTGTTTTTTTTGAAAAAATAAATGAAAAAGATCAGCTAAATGAGTTTTTTCCCGTTATATGGATATAAAATATTCATAGTTTATTAAATATTAAGGTTCCTTAGACGTTATTTCCTGCAAATGACGCGATTTTGGCCCCGGAACCGGGTCCGTGGGGCTTAAGAGGTTTTAATATAATGATAACTGTTGTTAATTGTTAATTCTGCAAATCACTTTTAAAATAGCTTTACTATGAAAGATAAAGCAAAAAAGTGATGTTTTTCAGATTTAATTTGAACATATCCTGATAAAGTTATTACTTGTGACCAACAGTCATTTTGTATGTAAAGAGCTACCTTAGTGCAAGTCTGTTGGACCTCTGGGAATCCCATTATCCTATGATACACTTACACTTGTTAAACCACTGGCGACCCGGGCTCCTGTCGTGTGCTGCAGTTTTTGTGTATTTATGTCTGGTTAAACGTTTGGTCCTTGATTTAAACCACACGCTTTAATCAAGAGACTGTGTGTGTGTATGTTGGAACAATGACGACCCTTGTGAAACTTCTACTGGCACTCTTTATCCTTGAACTTTTTCAACCATGCCAAACATTACGGGGAGGAAACAACTTGGCACTGTCATACACCAGAGACGCACTGCTGGCCCTCCGTGCTGCGGGAAGCTTCCCACCCCCCAACCTGCCGGAGGACATACGATCTACGGCTCCGAGGAGACGTCTCCGTAGAAGGGGAAGGAGGGGAGGAGTACGGCAGTGCCTCAGACGGAGAGGCAACAGGCCGCCTTTACCCTCCATGATACTCAGTAATGTGAGGTCGCTACGGAGGAAAATGGAAGAGCTGCGGATCAACGCTACAGCCTGTTTCGAGTACCGTGAGTCGTCTATTGTGTTTTGTGAGACATGGCTTCATCAGGATATTCCCGACTCTTTGTGTGAACTGGAGGGTTTTTCACTCATCTGCTCGGACAGGAGTGAAACGCCGGGGATAGGCAAAGGTGGGGGCATCTGTGTATTTATCTATGACAAGTGATGCAGACAACACACTTTGCGTAAGACTATCTGCAGCCCCGACGTTGAACTTATGTGCTTGAGCCTGAGACCCCTGTACCTGCCAAGAGAGTTTGGGAATATCATTCTCTGCACTGTTTATATTCCTCCCAGCGGGAATGCAGCAAGTGCAGCAGCTCAAATCACTGACTGTGTTCACCAGCAGCTACTACACACTCCTAACGCACCGGTTTTTATTCTAGGGGACTTTAATCATTGCAAACTTGAACTGTCACTACCCGGTTTTCAACAATACGTTACATGTGAGACCCGGGAAGATAAAATTCTAGACAAATGTTACGGAAATGTGAACAACGCATATGTGAGTAGAGCCAAACCCCCGCCTTCGAACTCGGACCATAACACTGTTCATCTAATACCTACCAAAAACGGTTCTCAAGCGTAGCAAACCACAGACCAAGACTGTAAAGGTTTGGACTAGTGACAGCATAGAGTCTCTTAAAGGATGTTTTCTACTGAGTGGAGCATCTTTCATGAGATGGACATGGATAATGCTACTGAGACGGTAACTGACTATATACAATTCTGTGTTGACAATGAGATACCTCAGAAAGAAATAACTGTGTACCCCAACAACATACCATACATAACTAAAGAGCTTAAGGACTGCATCAATCGTAAAAATATAGCTTTTAAAAACCGGGATAAAACGCAACTGAAATGTGTGCAAAAGGAGCTTAACCACATGCTCAGAGACGCTAGAAGGAGACATAAGGACATTATTGAACAGAACGTTTTTACAATGAACTCCAAGGAACTTTGGGACACTATGAAGGCAATCACAAATATGACTCCAGCTAAAAAAAAACTCTCTGTACCTCTGATGACCTGCAAAAAGCAAATGAACTGAATGATTTTTACATGAGATTTGAAACCCAGGACTTCTCCTCTGAGTGTACAGACATCTTAGAGACAATCTCTGCTACTGACCAGGACGAAAGGGTGGTGATTGACCCTTTAAAGGTCCCATCACTTTTCAAACACACCTGTACTAAGAAGGCCACAGGGCCAGATGGCATCTCTGCATTCCTTCTCAAGACATTTGCAGAAGAACTGACATCAGCATGGTGTCCCATATTTCAAAAATCTGTTCTTCACACCATCCCCCCCCTCTGGAAAACATCAATAATAAAACCTGTCCCCAAAAAACCTTGTCCAAAGGTAAACAATGATTTTAGGCCTGTTGCTTTGACATCCATTGTCATGAAATGTTTTGAGAGGATCATGGTGCCGCTGCTAAAGAAAGAGGTTGATGTACATTTAGACCCTTTTCAGTTTGCCTACAAGCAAGGGCGTGGCACAGACGATGCTCTAAATACACTGAACAAAAATATAAACGCAACACTTTTGTTTTTGCTCCCATTTCTCATGAGATGAACTCAAAGATCTAAAACATTTTCTATAAACACAAAATAACCATTTCTCTCAAATATTGTTCACAAATCTGAAAGAATGTGTGATAGTGAGCACTTCTCCTTTGCCGAGATAATCCATCCCACCTCACAGGTGATATCAAGATGCTGATTAGACAGCATGGTTATTGCACAGGTGTGTCTTAGGCTGGCCACAATAAAAGGCCACTCTGAGGGCCTAAGATGTTCTCCAAAATAATATTTACAAACATAAACAAAACAAAAATATTTTTTAAATATTTTTAGTTATATTTTCATTAGTTTTACCAAAATAACTTGATTTAATTGTATTTAAAATAAAACGTCCTAAGAAATAAATCCTTCGAATCTGGCTATGCAGTTTCTATTTGAATGTGAAGGGTTAAATGAAAGAAGCTCGTCTCTGCGAGTTTACGGCCCGTCCACACAGCGGCTTTGGAAAAAGCTTGCCGGCGTGTCTGAAGCTCGACCAACAACCAATCACATGAATCTCCCGCCCCTGACACACAAGCAGCGGTTTGATTGGCTAGAGCTTGTACTGGCATATGATTTGATTGGCTGACGCTTCCACCGAAAGCTTCAAAAGTTGAACATTGCTCAACTTTTGCAGCCTGGAACGCCGGGAAAGCTCTGCTCTGCTTCCCACAATGCAGTTTGGCGAAAAGTGACGTCACCCCATTCAAAGTGAATGGGCAGAAGCGACGCTGTGTGGATGGGCCGTTACTGTGAAGATAGGAGCTGATTGGTGGTCCTGCTGTACATTCACAGAGGGCCAGCTATAGTATAGCAGTGGCGAACCGTGCCTATCACAACTGGACCTTCTGTAGACACACACACACACCCCCCCCCCTCCGCGGCATTATAATGTCCGTCTTTTCACTGAATTGTCGTCTTGAAAAGGGTACTCACAACAATTCCGCAACAACTTCATCTTCACCTGTTGCACTTGCCATTTCAACGTTAAAAACAATAAAACGGCATGAATTGCTTCGTCGCATTCATCTATCCTCGGTCTCTCTCCAGTGAACTAGCGGGCCTTCTAGAGCACCTGGAACCGAAAGAACACGCCCATTGGCTACAAATCAATATATGATTGGTTGATCAAACTGTCAGTCCAAACGTACGCTCTCATTAAGTGCAACGGCCAGGGCCTTCGATCAAGGATGTAGAATACCTTGGTTAAAGGATATTCTACCCAGAGGCCCAGAACAAGATCTGATTGGTTGCTTTCTTTTCTAACACAAACCCACTGAAATGCGTAGAGCATGGTCCGAGAAGGACAAACAAATCAACGTAACACTGTGATATTACAGATCGACAACACAGATACCATTCTCATTTATTCATTTTATATACATTTTATTTATATAATTAAATCGCGTTTTTGTTTGTTTTATCCGAGTGTTCCAGGGTGTTCTCTGGATACCTTGAAGGCCCTGACGGTTCGCCACTGCGACAGAGTAATGTAAAATGACAGTACAATTGACCAATCATATCTTCCCCCTAAATGGGTGGGTTTCATTATCGCAGACTTTATGACAAGTTCTGCCTGCTGTGAAGCTGTTCTTGTTTCCATAGCAACAGCAACTTCCTGTCAACAGCGTAAACTCGCCTTCAAAATAAAAGCATGCCACATTACACTTAAGACATACAACTGCAACGAAAGTAACAAACACAATGCAATATCCTTTTCAATGTCAAAGAACACCAAAGGGTTATCTACAGGTGTTGTTCTGTGAGGTAGAGGGTCGCTGTCATTGATGCGTTTTGCACCCGGGCCGTTGTTTTGATATTCCACTGAAGTATACGCTGTGACGTAATAACTCTTTTTTTTCACAAACCAGTTCTCATATAATGGATCTTATATTACAAGTTAATGTTGTATAATCATGTTATGGTATAACAATATATGTAATCACTTTATTTAAAAGAATCAATACATGTCTTAACCCTTGTGCCTTCCTCTGGCATTTTTCTTTTTGATTTGGTGATCATTTCAGCTGTGTTACAGCTTTTCGCATGGAATTCTGTAAGACGTCTTCTTTTGAGTCAAATTTTTGAAATCCATTGTCGTTTACTCTTACATGTTTTGTATACTCTCGTGATGCATTTTGCACCCTCTGGACACCTTCGTGGCAAAAATGTACACGCCCATAATAACTGCTATTAAATCATCATACATCAATATTTCTTTCTACTTTTTTTTTTATGAATCACTTGAACAACTTATAACGTACTCAAATCTATCAAATATTCGATATTTTTCAGGATTTTAACCCTTTAAATGCCTGTTTCATTATCTGAATTATCTCATTATTTATAAAAAAAACACGAAAAATTTTCAATATAATAATTAGTAGGGGCATGGAACTTAGGTGGTTATTATATTCTTGGATGAGTCAAAGATTAGCAACAAAATTGATTTGACTGCATTATTATTTTTTACGTAGTATCAGATGTTAGGGAAATAATTGTCCTCGACTCCTAGATATGACGTACATGACCAACCCTGACGTCTGTTTATCTCCTTTAAGGACATAGGCTGCTTCAGCCATAATGTTATTGTTCCCATTCTGTGACCGGGCAACACTAGGTCACAGATGGTTTGTTGTTGTGGGTGCACTGGGACACTTCCTTCTTTGTTGTTTGTGGACTCCAAGGTATGACATCTTCGAGGCCATAAGTGACGGATGCAAGTGACTCAGTGTGCCCAACTGTCTAAGCTATCTTATCAAAATATGTTGATCACTCTCTGTGAAACCAGTTAAATGGGCTAACGAGAGAGAGGCGCTCCAGAATTGACGTGGCAACCCACCCGTGCAGTCTCACCATGACTGCTGTGACTTGTGATGTGAATCCTCCGGCCGTAACTCCAAATAAACCATCAGTGTTTGACATCAAAAGCTCCTGCTCTACCGTGTCTCCTTCCTGAGTCGGTGACTCCTACTGCATTGCTACACAGAAGTTTCCTCCACATCAGATACTACCTCTGGATCCCTTCGTGGTAAAAAATGCCTCATTGACTGCCATTCAAACCACCTTTTTTGATCTCACTGCCATTGCAGTATAAAACCATGCATTTTGTAATGTCAGCATTTCGGGGCCCCAACAGTGGGCTTGCTGGGGATGTACTGCCGGAATTTGCAGCGGCCTCTGAAGGCTACGAGCTGCTCATCGACACAGATGTCTTCCCCTGGATTGAACAAAAGTGTGTGTGTGTGTGTATGTGTGTATCTGTAAGCATGCACTGATCATTTCAGGGTAATAAAAAGGGCATCTTTTGAAAGATGCATTTCATGTCTTTGAAGAGTTGCTCGAGTAATTAAAAAACAACTGTTTGGAATTGAAAAACGCACGACAGTCTTTCTTCTCTGACATCATTACCAAAAACAAAAACAATGCACGTGCCTTGTTTGCTACCGTCGACAGATTAACTAACCCCCCCGGTGTCAGTAGCCTCTGAATTTCTATCCACCAGGGCATGCAATGATTTTGCCTCCTTCTTCACTGACACAATTCAGAACATCAGACAAGCAGTCAGTGCCTCTGCATCAGGAACAGCAAATGTGTTGTCTCTGTGTCCACCTAATATCAATTCAAACACCATGACACAATTCCATCAGATTAATGATAAAAACCTAGAGGACATTATACAACTTCTGAAATCCTCCTCCTGCTGCCTTGATATTATTCCAACAGGATTTTCAAAGATGTTTTTCGTTGCATGGCCTCAGATCTACTTCATATAGTAAACAAATCTCTTCACTCAGGTATTTTTCCACAGGCCCTGAAAACTGCAGTCATTAAACCGCTCTTAAAAAACAATAATCTAGATGCTTCAGTAATGAACAATTACAGGCCCATATCAAACCTCCCATTTCTAGGTAAAATCATTGAAAAAGTTGTTTTTCAACAGTTGAGTTATTTCTTGCATTTAAATAGTTGTTTCGATGTGTTCCAGTCAGGCTTTCGTCCAAACCACAGCACTGAGACTGCTCTTGTAAAGGTCTTCAATGACATCCACTTAAACACAGACAGTGGCAGAACTTCAGTGTTAGTATTATTAGATCTCAGTGCTGCGTTTGACACTGTTGACCACAACATATTACTCGACCGACTAGAAAACTGGGTGGGACTTTCGAAAACAGTTCTAAATTGGATTGAATCCTACTTAAAGGACAGAAAAAACGTTGTTTCTATAGGTAAATACACATCTGAGTTGACAAATATGACATGTGGGGTTCCTCAAGGCTCCATCTTGGGGCCTCTTCTCTTTAACGTCTACATGCTACCACTGGCTCAGATAATGAAAAACAACAACATCAGTTACCATAGCTATGCGGATGACACACACATTTACGTAACAGTTTCAACAGGAGACTATGCTCCAATTCAAACACTGAGTAAGTGCATTGAACAAATCAATGACTGGATGTGTCAGAACTTTCTCCAATTAAACAAAGATACAACTGAGGTCATGGTTTTTGGAGCCAAGGCAGAACGTATAAAAGTTAGCACTGAGCTTCAGTCTGCAATGTTCAAAACAACAGATAAAGCCAGAAATCTAAGTGTAGTCATGGACTCTGACCTGAGTTTCAACAGTCACATTAAAACAGTTACTAAATCAGCCTACTATCACCTAAAGAACATATCTAGGATTAAAAGACTAATGTCACAGCAGGATTTGGAAAGACTTGTCCATGCTTTTATCTTCAGTAGACTGGACTACTGCAATGGTGTCTTCACAGGTCTCACTAAAAAATCTATTAGAAAGCTGCAGCTGATTCAGAACGCCGCTGCTCGAGTCCTCACTAACACTAAGAAAGTTGATCACATCACTCCTGTTCTGAAGTCTTTACACTGGCTTTCTGTGTGTCAAAGAATAGATTTCGAAATACTGCTGCTGGTTTATAAAGCTTTGAATGGTTTGGGCCCAAAATATATTTCTGACCTACTGCTAAATAATGAACCATCCAGATCTCTCAGGTCTTCAGGGACTGGTCAGCTTTCTGTCCCCAGAGTCAGAACTAAACATGGAGAAGCAGCATTCAGTTATTATGCTCCATCTGGAACAAACTCCCAGAAACCTGCAGGTCCGCTGCAACTCTGACAACTTTTAAATCCAGACTAAAGACTTTTCTTTTTGTCGCTGCTTTTAATTGAACTATTTACATCTTAACCTGCACTGTAACTTTTATCCATGTATTTTTTCTTTTAATGTTTATCCATGTATTTTTTTAGCTTTTCTTTTTAATGACTGATTTTAAATGCCATTTTCTGAATGTCTTTCATTTTTTGTAAAGCACTTTGAATTGCTTTGTGTTGAAAAGTGCTATATAAATAAACTTGCCTTGCCTTGCCTTGTTGTTGACGTTTGGGGGAGGTCTGATCGGTAGTGCAATGTGTGGTTCAACAGAACTGAGCCCCAGTACTGTGTGTCTTGTTTCAATGTCTTCATTCTGGTTTGGTCTGCCCAGCGATTTGATTTTACCTCTGCTGTGTCTACACCGGGCGGGAAAACTACAATGCTGCAAACAAATTGCAGTTTCCGGATAAGAGATGGATCATGGTTTAAAATGTTAAAGATTGGAGAGCCAGAGAGATGGATAGATGTAGAGAACGCCATGTTATTGGACTCACCTCTCTTTGAATTAGTGTATGATTAAAAATGAATATCTAGAAAACATTGTAAGAGAAAAAATGACGTCATTTATATTTAATGTAAATAATAAAGGACCAAGAGTAGAGCCCTGTGGCACTCCATAACTGATGGTACGAATGACAAGTAGGGGCAGACAATACCTCGTATTACTTTGGGAACCATGCAGGGCCGTCTCTGGCCAACTTGTGGCCCCACGCAAAGTTATATGATGAGGCCCTCTGTGTTGCGAGCGTTGACGGGGGGGGTAGGGGTGCTAGTGGAGCCTCGCAGCGGCGAAACTATGCGACGCTTACACAAACTGCGCCGCATAAGCACATAAAGGTGCGCTCA
Organism: Harpagifer antarcticus; assembly: GCA_902827135.1. Classification (NCBI taxonomy): domain Eukaryota; kingdom Metazoa; phylum Chordata; class Actinopteri; order Perciformes; family Harpagiferidae; genus Harpagifer; species Harpagifer antarcticus. The sequence continues at coordinate 183,035 of CADEHL010001367.1, forward strand.
GTTGAGACTCCCACTGCAAGATGAGGCCCCCCCCGTGAGGTGAGGCCCCCTCCGGGAGGTGAGGCCCCCTCTGCGAGGTGAGGTCCCCTCCGCGAGGTGAGGTCCCACGCAGTCTGCGTGATCTGCGTGTAGGGAGGGGCGGCCCTGGAATCATGCAAATATTAAATAGTATCATCTGCATAGAAACACATGTTTTGGAAGAATGTAATTGATGTTAAATGTAAATAGTAAAGGACCAAGATAAGAGCCCTGTTGCACTCCATTACTGATTGAAACGGCGTATTCTTCACTCTTATTAGCAGTTACATTTACCTTGTTAGCACGCTTGTATTTGCTTATTCACATTAAATAATGTGGAATTTGTAATCATTCAAGGTACAAAAGTCAAGCTAAATGTTTAAGATGTATAATTGTTTTAATGTGGAAGCTTTAATTTATCCTACTTTGCAATTATTACTGGAGTGACTGTTGTGAAAATATCTCTATGTGATTTGATTTGAATACTCACCTTTTTGTTGAATTAGATCAAATGTTGATCTCATTGGACTGATTGAATAACACATTGTTAACAAACCAATTGCATGTTCAAATGTTGATTTCTTTCCCTTTCATTTTGGAAATTAATTTTAGCGTTTGAAATGTTTAAGATTGTTCTCTTATGTGTGCACTGTTCTAGTATATTGTATCTCATATTATAAGTAAATGTGATTTAACAAAGTAGGACTTCTCTATTTCAAAGAATAAATGTCTTAATAACCTATTCTGTGTGTTTTATTGTGTTTTTCTTGTATAAGCTCTTTACAGTTCATGCTCGAAGTAGCTGATGATAATCGGTGTGATATTCAAATAATGCTGCTGCTCTCCCTGCAATCTGACCTCTCAGCGATACATTTGCCTGTTTAAATCTACCGTAAAAAGTATCATTAAATACGAACTGCATTAAAAAAACAAAGGCCTGCTCTCACCTGTGCTTCATACACCTTGATCACGGATATATTGAAATATATCTGGATCAGATCCCAGTCAGCGGTCAGAGAGTTTGGGGACGAAGGAGAAAGACGATCCCAAAGAAAATCTACTGAGGTGGGTGATCTTTAAAAATTAAACAAATTGGTTAGATAATAGTTACTTACAGATATTAAGAGATTTATATTTAGTTGTTTATGTGTATTAACTGTTTTATAAACGGATTCTTGGGAGTTAACTTCATTTCCAGTTTTATTTTGTTTATTTGATGTTGTTTATAATCGTACATTACTTGTGATTATCTTAAGAACTTCCTCATGGGTCTTTTTAAGATTTACTAATAAATAGCCTTCTTTAATTCAGCCTCTGTTTCTCCAAAGTGTGTTTAGAGTAGCTGAGCACCTGCTGCTTTTAAAGACAAAACTGTCTGATTGAAAAGATTGAATATATATAAACACAACATTTAGGATAGACCTCGTACACATGAATGCTTATGCAATGGGTGCCCTTAAAGATAGATCACCTGTGGTGGTAGCACATCAATTGTTCTCTCTAGTTAAGCTGAATTACATCGGGTTTCGCTCGTCACGTCCTCCTTGCAGCTCAATAGATTCTAGACCCAAAAGCCTGTGCAAGAAAAACACAGAGGAATCCGCTGAAGACACCGATGTCCACTTCGGATGTCAATATGTTACACTAGAAATGTATTAGTCGATACCAGTGAAAATCCATGGTTCTCCAACCAATTTCATACCGTGGTAAAACACAAAACCATGAATCCCTTGAACTTCCACAGGTCAGGTTAAACAGCTCAACATTCTCTCTCTATTATCTATTATATTGCTAAAACATCCAGTAACTATGCAAACACTAACAGATTATATTTTGTATCATTATAACTCTGTAGTTATTATTAGAATAATACTAATATTTACTGAACAGTATAAAACCTAGATTTTTGCATTTCTTCCCCATTAGCATTCGTCCCGATCTAATAAGGCTGCAGGAGGTAAACCGCAGACTTGTGCAAACACAACAATTAAAATAAATCTGCTTTAAATCAGAATATGCTTAAAATCAAAAGGTATAGTTTTGGTTTTATCCTAAAACATGATGCATTAGGATATATAATTGTGTATAAACTAGTCAAAATTGGCTCCACCATCCATTATAGAAGTCAAAGGATCTGTTATTGATGTTAACCTGTTAGGCCCCGAGCCTGTTATTCAGGTCTCAGGCTCGAAAAGGACATTCCCGGAACAAATTACCATATCTTCTAAAAGGGTTAAATTAATAATCGTTGTTCTCAAAGTAACGATGAACCTGTGAGTTGGATGTAGAAAAGTCAGATTCAATATAGATTGAACATGGTAAAAAACTGTAAATTAGTGTCCGTCCAAAATACATGTTGTACTTATAGTGAAAACCAGCCTTGGATGATGGGTTAGTAGACTAAAAGCTTTAGGAATCCAAAGTACAACATATAAGAAGTACCCTGTATCAAGATTGATGCAAAACAAGTGACCTTTGACCTTTTTAGACAGATTTAGCAAAAACCTCTTCTGGGGCCATTTGGGTGGATTTTCCATATCTCTGGCCCCCCTTCTTCGATTTTGACATGTGACATCTCTTTCTGACCGTCAGAGCCAATGGAATCGAGGAGAACTCACACATAGTCCTTATTTGGTAATGTGTGTGTGTGTTAGACTGCCGCATAGCCAAGACCGGAAGCAGCAGCCACTCTGGTGGCTACCATTAGCAGCTAACTTTTGCTAGTTAAGCTCGTTTTGCTTAGTGCTACTCTTGCTCTGCGATTTTTACATAAAAATGGAATTATGGATTATAAATGAAATAATTTTTTTATACAGAGACGTTTAAAACCTATGGATTAACCGATTCAGCTGCGTTTTTTCTCGTTTTAATGCCATTGAACACGTCTTTTGATCAGATTGACAGCTACGGTGAGACGATCTCCCAAGAAGCTCCGTAAAGGTACTGTTGTGATGTCTGTGTTTGCTTTCCCTGTCGCGAGTTCGGGTCATCTCATTATAACTTACTCTTAGTGTTTCATTGTGTTGTTGTTGAGTAATGTCTTTACAGATCATGCAGAGACAACTAGCTGATGATGATTGGCGCACTATTCAAATAATGCTGCTGCTGTCCCTGCAACCTGACCTCCCAGAGACGCACTGCGAGAAACACATTTGCCTGTTTTAATCTACCGTAAGAAATACCATTAGATGAGGCAATCCTGCTCTCACCTGTGCTTCCCTTACCTTCATCACGGATACAGATTTAAATATATCTGGATCAGATCGCAGTGAGCAGCAGTCAGAGAGTTTGGAGACGGTGGAGAAGGACGATCAGAAGAGACTCTGCTGAGGTGGGTGACCTTTAAAAACAAACAAAACAGATCAATATGTAGTTAAATACAGATATTAAGAGATTTGGTTAGTTGTGTTTTATGAGACTGAATCTGAAGGAAATGTGTTGATGGTTTTGACTTGTTTGCTGCAAAGGCTTTTTACACTTGTGCTCCAATGTTCTCACACATTCAAATCAACAATGCTTATTCCGTTTTTGGAGATATCTGTTTACATGATGTGGCTTAAGTACTATGAAGCCATAGATATGAGTGTATTTAACAGGTGATTCCTTTAAGAACTTCCAAAAACCATATGTTTTGATCCCTTATCAAGACCTAACCTGATATACCTTTGTTTAATTTGTCCTCTTATTCTGAAAAGCTCTCACATCTGCTTCTCTTGCAGAGAAATACTAAATATAAACCTGAGAGCCATTTATGTTTCGAGGCTTGAGATCAGAAAAAAGGAACAAACATTTTGTCTTGTAGAATTCTCTACATTATATCTAATAAAGCCGGTTGTACTCTTTATTGATTAGTGATTAACCTGTGTTGTTCTCCCTTCCTCTCCTTCTCCTCTTCAGGCCTCCATGTATACCAACATGTCTGTCAACTCCTCTTCCTTTGCTGATCTCTCCCCTCCTCCTAACTTCTTCTCGAACTCCTCTGACTTCAGCATTTGCTCAAATACCAAATCCTTCATCTACATCTTCTCAGCTTTCTCCCTCGACATCATCTTCCTCACGCCTCTGCTCATCTTCGTCCTGTACCTGGGATTCCAAAAGGCGAGGAAACCGCGCTCAAGTTCCACGGCTACAAGTCACTCTGACCACTTCACCTATCACTCCATCTTCATGCAGCTGATTGAACTACTGGGGCTTGCCCTCTACTTCATTGGCATATATGTCAATCACCTGGTGATGTTGGATGTTGGGTTGTCACTCTGGAATTTCACCTCTTCCGAACAGGCTCTGTTCGACCTGCTCACCTGTGTGGAGCGCTACCTGGCTGTTGTTCACCCCGTCACCTACCTGGGGCTGAGGCAGGGGGGCGGAGTCAGGATCAGGAACATCAGCATTGGATGTGTCTGGTTTCTGGGCTTAGTTTGGTTGGCTGTATTATTCTTAGGTGGCAAGGAGTTATCTTGGATCTTGTACTCTTGCAGTATGTGTGTATTGTTAAGTGGCGTCACTTTTTGCAGCGTTTCAGTTCTCTACGTTCTCAAGCGTCCCAGGCCGGGGGAAGGGGGCGGGAACAAGGAGCGGGTTGACCAATCAAAGCAGAGGGCTTTCTACACCATCATGGTCATAATGGGAGTGCTGTTGTTGAGGTTTGGTGTGAATGTGATTTTGAATATCATGAACACTGATTTGTGTGTGGTTGTGATATCCAGTCTCTGGTCCGGTCTGCCCAGCAGTCTGGTTTTACCTCTGCTGTTTCTACACCGGGCAGGAAAACTACAATGCTGCAAACAAACACTGAATCAGGATGAGTGAAGGAATCAAGTTCTCATAATAGGATGGTAGGAGTCACAGGTAGATGTAGAGAACATAATGTACTAGTTTGGAGTGAAACAATACACGTATAAAGTGGTGTCATCTGCATAAAACATTTACGATTTGTTTTCATTGTTATGCAGACATTAAAAGACTGAGACTAGAAGAATGTTGTAATTCGTGTCTAACGTGAATATATAGGATCAGAGATAGTACCCTGTGCCAACCCATTGCTGATGGGAAACAAAGCTTTACTTCAGCACCATAGATACAAGCAACATTTATTGTGATGGCATGATAATATATGCAAAGACTATAGTTTAGGTTAACAGGAATATCAATAGTTCAGCGTGTAAATTATAACTAATAAAAGTACTAAATCATTTAAACGTGTCTCGGGACAGTTTTTTTAGTAATTCCATCATTTCAATATTGTCACATTTTCATCTTAATGGACTGATTTAATGAACCATATTAAAAGATTAGTCAATTGTGTTAAATTCAGCTGTAAATAACGAGATTCTTAGAAGTTTATTTACATTTTAAATCAAATGTTAGTGTCCAATTAAGACATTTAAATGTAGGAATTCATAATGTGGAATTAACAATTATGTAGTCGTTCAATATGTAATGCACCCTATGGGGACACTTAAACACTGAACTTCAGTCATACAGTGTTCTAGGAAAAGCATATATTTTGCGCAAATTATTTTAAAATCATATTTTACACATATTTCTGGCTGCATTCCATATTTAAACAGATATTGACAATTTATATAATTAATTAGTATTCTAATTTGTATTATTATTTTTATTAATAATAAAGCTTTTGTTTGTGGTTTAGGGAGGGCTCTATCGCCCCCTATGGGCCAGCCGCCACTTTACTTTATTTGAATTAGTATGCATGAGACAGACATTTGTATTTGCACATTTGACATTGTGTGAGATGTCTTTGTTATGCGGACTTAACCAAGACAACTTAACCTTTTATAAACACAACTACCCAATTATCAAACTTAACGAAACTATTAAACTTTGCTATAATAAGTACTGCAGCTAACGGCAGCTAACTGCAGCTAACGCTAACAGATGTTAGCGGTTACTTTGGCTGGCTAAACACGTAAACAAATTAAGTATGGTCTGTTGTGACTTTGTCTTGTTATTGTTAATAAGTCGTAGCAAAGACAATCCTTCACACACATGTTAAACTCTAGTGTAGCATGACTGTATGTTATATTGTTGTATAAACCTGTATAACATTACTGTATTTATAAAATTAATAAATGCCATAATAACTAACTTCTAATTTTCAATATATTTTACACTGTCATATAAGTTTGTTATTCTGTAAAGCCAACTGACATAAATGTGTTTTGTGATTTTGGGCTGTATAAATAAACTTTGATTTGATGATTTGGGAAATTGATTTGAGGTGTTTAAGTTTGTTAACCTGTGTGTGCACTAAACTATTTAAGTGTAATGTATCCTATAAGTAATTGTGGTGTAACAATGTATGACATTACTGTACTTCAAACTAAAATAAACATTATATAACTCACTTTACTGTGTGTTTTATTGTGTTGTTGTATAATCTCTATAAATCATGCACAGATGACTAGTTGATGATAATTGCCGTGATATTCAAATAATGCCGGTGAGGTCGCTGCAGTCTGACCTCACAGAGACACAATAATGTGAGAAATACATTTGCATTATTTAATCTACCGTTTAAAGGTACCACTAAGTATGTATGAAAATAGGAGTCCTGGTCTCACCTGAGCTTCAGCAGTCGGGTTTGAAGAGGGCAAAGAAGGTCGATCTGAAGAAACGTTGCTGAGGTGGGTGATCTTTCAAGAAAACAACTGTTGATTAGAGTGGTTCTCCCAAAGTGGGGGTCGCAAGATGATTACAAAATAAAAATTGTAAATTAAAAAGAAATATTATAATTTTTTAGCAATTTTCTTTATCAATTATTTTTAAAATGTTGTATTAATAATAACGTCTGCCCAGCAGTCTGGTTTTACCTCTGCTGTGTCTACACCGGGTGGGAACATTACAATGCTGGAAACAAAACACAGATTCCGGATAAGAGATGGATCATGGTTTCAAATGTTAAAGATTGTAAAGCCAGAGAGATGGATAGATGTAGAGAACGGCATGTTATTGGACTCACCTCTGTTTAAATTATTGTATGATTAAAAAGAAATATCTAGAAAACACTGTAAATGGCACATTTTCAGTGGGACCGCATATTTATAAAATAGTGTCATCTGCATACAAATGTATGTTTTAGCATTGAATTTGAAAAATGACGTCATTTATATTTAATGTAAATAATAAAGGACCAAGAGTAGAGCCCTGTGGCACTCCATAACTGATGGTACGAATGACAAGTAGGAGCAGACAATACCTCGTATTACTTTGGGAACCATGCAGGGCCGTCTCTGGCCAACTTGTGGCCCCACGCAAAGTTATTTGATGAGGCACTCTGTGTCGCGAGCGTCAACGTGGGGGTGGGGGTGCTAGTGGAACCTTGCAGCGGCGAATCTGTGCCACACTTACACTAATTGCGCCGCATAAGCGCATAAAGGTGCGCTCAGTTGAGGCCCCCTCCGCGAGGTGAGGCCCCTTCCGCGAGGTGAGGCCCCCTCTGCGAGGTGAGGTCCCACGCAGTCTGCGTGGTCTGCGTGTAGGGAGGGAACCCCTACCAGATACCTAGATACCTTGGAATCATGCAAATATTAAATAGTATCATCTGCATAGAAACACAGGTTTTTTTAATTAATTGAATTGATGTTAAATGTAAATAGTAAAGGACCAAGATAAGAGCCCTGTGGCACTCCATTACTGATTTAAACGGTGTATTCATCACTCTAATTACCAGTTACATTTACTGTGTTAGCACGCTTATATTTGCTTATTCACATTGAATAATGTGGCATTTGTAATCATTCAAGATACAAAAGTCAAGTTAAATGTGTTATAATTGTTTTAATGTGGAAGCTTTAATTTATCCTACTTTGCAATTATTACTGGAGTGACTGTTGTGAAAATATCTCTATGTGATTTGATTTGAATACTCACCTTTTTGTTGAATTAGATCAAATGTTGATCTCATTGTACTGATTGAATAACACATTGTTAACAAACCAATTGCATGTTCAGATGTTGATTTCTTTCCCTTTCATTTTCAGCATTTCAGTTCTCCGTGTTCTCAAGCGTCCAGGGCCGGGGGAAGGGGCGGGACCAGGGGGCGGGTTGACCAATCAAAGCAGAGGGCTTTCCTGACCGTCATGGCTATAACCGGAGCTATATTGTTGTGGTTTTGGGAAGGTCTGATCATCTATGCAATGAGTGGTTCAACAGAACTGAGCACCAGTACTGTGTGTGCTGTTTCAATGTTTTCATTCTTGTTCGCTCTGCCCAGCGGTTTGATTTTACCTCTGCTGTTTCTACACCGGGCGGGAAAACTAAAATGCTGTAAACAAAACACTGAATCAGGATGAGAGTTGGATTAGAATTTAAAGTTCTAAAGGTTATGAGCAGATGTAGAGAAGGCTATGTACTGTAAGCCAACATCTGTTTTGGAAATAAGTGTAAGATTAAAAGGAAATATCTGGAAATCTTTGGGAATAGCCTGTTGATAAGTAAAAGCTTACTTTGGATGCGACCAAATACTTTATATCTTACTGAGTAATGAGACGGATACTCTTGAATGTCAGCTTTTTGAGTTGGAAAAAAACCAAACTCAATGATTATTTTATGTACAGTTATTGATTTTCCTTTAATTTAATTTACTATTTGATAACTTGTTTTAATGGTTAAAGATGATTGACTTGTGTGTGCATTAACCATTTATATTATAATGTATCTTATATTATAAGTAAATGTGGTATAACATTGTATGACATCACATCACAAAAATGTAATTTAAATTCAATATAAATAATAGAAGACCAAAAGTAGAGCCCTGTGGCACTCCATTACTGATTAAAGGCTTTTTTCATCACTATTAGCTGCTAAATGTAACGTGTTAACATGCTAATAGTTGTTTCGCACATATTGAGACAAATATGATACTATTCCAGATGAAAGTCAAGCTAAATATCAATGTTGTTGATTGATAAGTTACCAATTACTACATTGTTATCACCGATTGTATATTTAGCTGCTGATTGTTTTTTACATTTTGGAAATTCATTTTAGTGTTTTTGAGGTTTAAGATATTTAACTTTTGTTTTCATAAACCAGTTCTAATATAATGGATCTTATATTATAATGTAATGTTGTATAATCATATTATGGTATAACAATATATATAATCACTTTATTTTAAAGAAAGAATAAATGTCTTAATGACTTACTCTGTGTGTTCTGTTGTGTTTTGTTGTGTCAGATCTATAGAAATGACAAACCGATGATAATTGGAATGATATTCAAATAATGCAGCTGCTGTTTCTGCAGTCTGACCTCCCGGTAACACGATAATGCGAGACATAATTTGCCTGTATTAATCTACCGTAAAAAGGTATAATTAAGTATGCATGACAAACACAGTCCTGCTCTCACCTGTGCTTCACACACCTTGATGACGGATGTGAATTTAAATATATTTGCATCAGATAGAATAGAATTAGAATTGGGAGTGATGAAACCCTCTTTAATGGTCACACATGCAGAGCACACAGGAGTCTAGTACTACGATCGCAGTTAACAGCAGTCAGAGAGTTTGGAGACACGGCAGAAGGACGTTCGGAAGACACTACGCCGAGGAGGGTGAGCTTTAAAAACAAAGAAATTACTTACATTTGTAATCATTTGAAATGTTTGCATATTTAGATAAAGTTTTAAATGTGTATTCACTGTGGAGTAGACTGTTGATTCTGTTAAAGCTGATTATTTGAGGTAAACTTCATTTCCAAGATGATTTAGTTTTTTTTAATGTTGTTTGTGACTTGTTTGATGCAAATACATCATACAGATTTCAAAAACTAATGGAGTAGGAAATGTGATTTGTCAAGGTTGCAAAATTACATCTCACATTGACCTTTAGAAATAATACAGAAAACATGAGGTAGGATATCGTCCTCCATCCAATGGTAAGAAAGGGGGGTTTAATTGGCAGTATGATCCCAGGGTTTGCTCAGACTTTGTTTTCTGTCATTGACCAAATACATTTATATTGCATCGTACTTTGACATCCTTAAGCAAATTCTTCTAGACCTGTTAGACCTCAGACTGATACAAAACAGTAAAGAAGTGAAGTGCTGGTGAGGGGGTCCGGACTCTTTAACTGGCCCAGTCCAGGACTCTTTCTTCGGACGTTTGATTGGCGAGCCAGCCAGGTTGGGAGAGGAATTTCAAATACTGGTTACTGGAAACATTACAGAAGTACTAATCACATTTTTATAATTTTAGCATCGACTTGGTACCAAAAGTATCTGTCTCTTATCCTCTACACAAACTAAACCACAACTAACTGCCAATACGCAAAAAATATTTGATAGTTTAACTTTTTGCAACAATGTGTTTTTGTGGCCAAGATTGATGTCTCTGAAAACCATTTGTGTTTCTGATCGATTCTAACATTTTGTCTCTCTTCTCTTTCTCCCCTTCAGGCCTCCGTGCACACAAACATGTCAGTCAACTCCTCTTTCTATCCTGATCTCCCCCTTCTTCCTCCTCTTCTCTCCTCCTCCAACAACTCCTCTCCTCACTTTATGGAGGAATGTTTCAGCTTTAAAGCACTAATTTACGTCTTTTCTGTTATCGACATCATCTTCATCCTCGTCCTTCTCCCTTTCATCATCTCCGTCCTGTACGTTGGCTTCCAAAAGTCAAAGAAACCGCCCTCCAGTTCCTCGGCTACAAGTCACTCTGACCACTTCACCTATCACTCTATCTTCATGCAGCTGAATGAATTCTTGGGGATTGCTTTGTTCTTCACCGGCGGATTCATCGGTCTCCGGAAGGTGTTTGATTTAGGGATCGCACTTTTGATTGTCCCCTCTGTCGGACAGGCTCTGTTCCACCTGCTCACCTGTGTGGAGCAATACCTGGCTGTTGTTCACCCAATCACCTACCTGGGGCTGAGGCAGGGGGGCGGAGTCAGGATCAGGAACATCAGCATTGGATGTGTCTGGTTATTTTGCCTAGGGTTGATCCCCGTGTTTTATCTTTTCCACAGTCACATCATATATATTGTTATTTTGCTTTTCTTCTTAAGTGCTCTCTCTTTCTGCAGCATTTCAGTTCTCTACGTTCTCAAGCGTCCAGGGCCGGGGGAAGTGGGCGGGAACAGGAAGCGGGTTGACCAATCAAAACAGAGGGCTTTCTACACCATCATGGCTATAACAGGGGTCATACTTTTGAGGTTTGGGGGGAATCTGATTAGCAGTCTAATACAATCGTCAATGAAGATTAGCATCAGTAATAAATGTGTTATGTCAATGTGTGTTTTCTATCTCGGTGTGCCCAGCAGTTTGATGTTACCTCTGCTGTTCCTACACCGAGCAGGAAAATTACAATGCTGCAAACAAAAACGTTGAATCAGGATGAGAGTTGGAGTACAGGATAAAGGTTTAAAGGCAGATTAGAGGTTAGATGGTTTGATGTAGAGAATGCCATGTACTTGTTCTCATCTGTATTTAAAATAAGTGATTAAGAAGAAATATCAAGAGATTGTCAGGAAGATAAACATGACGAATAAAAGCCTAGTTTGGAATGGGACCAGAAATATATGAAATCGTGTCATCTGTATAAAAACTGACGTTGCACCACTCAATTGAAAGAATTATCTCAATTAAATAATCAATTGAGTAGCGCCCTTCATACTAAATGTAACAGAGCTTGATTCAGGAACATTAGCAAGAAATGTTAGGCAAAAAATATTATGTGGACCCAAAAATAGCAGAAAACCAAGACTAGAGCCCTGTGGCACTCCAAAACGGGCTCGAAAAGCTGAAACACTCACTAATGCGTTAATTTCATACATCTTTATTATTATACATTTTGTATATTATTTTATCTATTTAATGGTTACGTGTTGTGAACTTGTGGATATTTGTTTTTCTTTTGCCTATTTTACCTTGTATTTCTTCGTATGTATCTTTTATTTCATGTACATGAGTGCTAAAAGGTTTGATCTGTATTTCTTTTTTTGTGGTTATTGGATATCTGAGCAGTACATTCAGTGACAATACAAGTGTGTAGTAGACATTAGACAATATGTGTGTTCTTATTTAAGGTTTGAACAATTGTGAATAATGTGTAATAGTTGACTAGCGTTTGACATTTTGTTCCTCATAAGTATATTGCTGAGAACAAATGCAAAAGAGAAGTAATGATGTTTACAAAGCATTGCGGTCACATGAGTGGCTCCTGTCCAATCAAATTAGGACAGAAAATCAGATTTACTGTGTGTCTAATGCAAATGTTTGTTTGTCTGATGTGATGGTGAAAGTGTCAAATAACTAACTCCTCAAATTACATAATTAACCAACCAGTTAGACTTCCTTCTTGAAATGTTCTCTTATACAACTTCCAATAAAGCTACATCTCACCTTTGTTGAACTTGTATAGTTCTTAAAATGTGTTAAAACTCGTTCCAATTTGAACTTCCTACTATCAAGAAGAAAAGATAAAATACAAAACAACCAGTGATTTTGTTTGGCTTCTGAGACTCAAAAAAACAACAAAGTTGATTTACATTTCAGAAGTATATAAGCATAGGAGCAGCAGTTCTACTCCGAGTGCCCCATGACTGACCTCAACTTATCCCCAAGGGAGGTGCCAGCAATCCTCTGGAGGAAATCCCATTTCGGCTGCTTGTATTCGCGACCCTGTTCTTTCGGTCATGACCCCTCTTCATGATCATAGTTGAGGGAAAGAACAAGAGCCCAGAGATACTTGAACTCTTTAATTTGGGGTAAGGACTCACTCCCTACTCGGAGTAGACGGTCCATCAGTTTCCTAGATGAGAACTATGGCTTCAGAATGTTACCCTCTAAAATTACTTCATGAAAAAGTCTGAAAACCTTAAACTAATGTTGTCATAATAATATAACCAGTATGTTTTACCTTAATACCTAAACTACTGATTTTGTATACGGTCATGCAGAATCTTTACTTGTTTAAGAATAGTTAAGCATTTCTGTATTTGTACTTTTACTGAGTAAAGGATATGAATACTTCTTTCTGATTACTAAAGGCGAGACACGCCAGGCAAACACATCGTTTTTCAAGCACTGGTCAATTTTGAGCTATTTTGATTCTATAACAGTTTAGTTTAGTTTTTTTTTTTTTTTTTTCGAGCGTGTAAAAGCAAAGAAAATACAAATGACACAAAAGATGATACAGACATGATACAGTACTATACAAATGAATGCAATAACAAAACGAATATTTAATTAATAATTGAATAATCTGTAGTATCATCGTCTGATATCAATAAACAACAAAGCTTTAGCTAACTACACGTCCGAAAAGGGGTCGGAAGAAGTCTACACTTTTCTTTTTACATCTTAATATATGTTAACATACAATATCAATGTATACTTTAACCTTGAATAATTTATATAATCATTCATATAATATATACAGGCAAGTTAGGAGAATGGTCTCTATATATTTACATATATACACATAAACACACAAATTCATAAATAGAATACAAAACAGGAATATAAACAGTTATGGTTTAGCAGTCCCTGTACCTTGTGAGAATTGTGTCTTTATACCGCTTTGTGAATAGTTTGGAAGGAAAACATACAAAATACACATTTAAGTGTTTATTTTACTATAGTTTGTCTATTTGCGTCTGTAGATTTCTCCTAAATTCACCAAAAGTTAGCATTCTAACGTAACATAAATTACCGCGACCGCTGTGTGCACCATGTCAACAGAGATATCGTTGGAAAGCTCCGTCTCTCCTGCTCAATCTCATCGGATCCAAATATGGTCATTTCCTTTGTATCAGCAACCAATCGTGAAAGCACAAAGGGGTCTTAAACCAAGAAACGAAATCTCATTGGCTGGTGTCAATTTCTGACAACGTGATTCGTTCAGATGCGTCACGTGGTGTGCTAAAACACTTCCTGGTTAGCTTTCCGCTAGAAATTTAAATCTCAAAATGGCAAAAGAACGGCGAAAAAAACGTTCACAGAGAAAACGACAACAATTGTCACTAGCACGAAGCAAGGTTATACAAAAAACAAATGACCCGGAACATGAAATACCTTCACGGAGTGCTTCGATGCGCGAGCTGTCATCCAGAGAACAGGAGGGTTTAGCTAGCGCCTCACTGCAATCTCTAAAGGTCGTTTTCTCAATGAGTTTTTTCTCCTACTCTGATTTCGAAAGTTCAACTTCAGAAGCACGTAGAGACACCAAACCTTCCAATTATATTCCTATCAATATCATGAAGGCTTTTACAGAAGGATTTGTTCATATATAATTCATAGCCTGAATTATACAACATTGTATACCTAAAAACATGGCAAAAATTGATATTTTAGGGCTGTTGACAGTATTTTCTGATTTATGGAGTGATAAAAAGAGATATCCAAAATCCCTTCTGTAAAAGCATTAGATACTAATATGACTACAAAATGAAACAAGAATTTTGAACCTGGCTTTATCCAAAGTTCAGATTTCGATTCCTGAAATGTGTTAAAATATGTGCATATTTAATGAGGTAATGGGTAATTTGCATATTTAAACATGCTATTTCAGAACACTTGTAATACAAAAAATGGCCTTATTGTAAGAAATTAACTGGAGAATTTTCCAGCTGATACCTTTAAGTCAAAATTACCCTATTCACCTGGGGTGTCTCTTAAGATCATTAAATAAACTGCAATTCACCAGGTAATCATTTCCTCTGACAGCACCAAAACTGATATTGCACATTCATATTTTATTTCTCGCACATGCAATGAACGTTGCCCAGTGTACAGGAATCTTCATATAACTTGAAAAACAGATAAATAAATAGTGGAAAACACAACAATGTCATCCATTTTCAGCGTCACGTTGCAGCTTCCGCCCCCTGGTGGCTCTTCATGTGAGTCTTCAGGCAGTGGCTCTGAGTGAAGGCTTTGTCACAGAAGGTGCACTTGTACGGTCTCTCTCCGTTGTGCGTCCTCATGTGGACCGTTAAGTACGTTTTGCGAGCACACGCTTTCCCGCAAATCGTGCAAACAAATGGTTTGGCGCCCGAATGCACCGTGGCGTGGTTATCCAGATTAATCTTTCGCTTGAAGGACCATCCGCAGTCGGGGCAACTGTACGGTGTCTCTCCAGTGTGGACGCGCATGTGTATCGTCAACGAGCCTTTCGTGGAGAATCCTTTCCCGCATTCCCCGCAGTGATACGGCTTCTCGTTGGTGTGCGTTCGCATGTGGATCTGCAGCTCCTTGCTCGTGAGGAACATCTTGCAGCAAACGTCGCAGAGGTACGATCTTTGTCTCTCCGTGTGGATCTTCTCGTGTTGCCTCAGCGTCCCGGGGAGTTTGAAACGCCTCCCGCACACCTGACAACCTTGAGGTCTCTCCCCGGAGTGCGTCATCTTGTGGCGGGAAAGCGATCGGAAGTCGCAGAGGGATTTACCGCAAACTCCGCAGAGGTGCAACTTTTTATTTTCGTGCATCTGCTTGTGATTCTCTAAGGAGACTTTCAATGCAAAAGCGTCTTTGCAAACATCGCATTCGTACGGTTTCTGCCCCGAGTGGGCGGCCACGTGCTCGTCGAGATCAAGGGAACTGACAAAAGACTCTTCGCAGATGTGACAGTTGTGGGTTTTGTGTCGGCTTTCAAAATGATCCGTCATCGACTCTGAATGCTCTCCGCAAACACCGCAAAAACTTCCCGTTTTGTCCACGTGACTCAAGGCGTGTTTGATTACCGCGATTTCCAATTCGTGCAGCGCTCCACACACTTTGCAGGTGAAATCATCCACACTTATCTCGGTTTTTAAACCCGAGCGTTTGGCTTTTCCTTTCTTTTTAGTCTTTGATAAACACAATCCAGAGTCACGACTCAAGTCTGGTTTCCAATCGCCATCGCTCGCTTCTTCTCTTTCCACACCGTCCATGTTCCCCTCATCTGGCTCTGATATCCCACAATCCTCAGCACCTGCTTCCTCTGTTTCGATGTCTTGTTGTGATATTGAGAGGTCTTCTCCGCTCACTTCGACTTCCTGACACGTGCTGCTGTGGGAACAAGGAGTAAAGATTAAAAGGGAACTAAAATGAGGGGTTTGAAGAGGCAAAGCAAGATGGTATTTATGCGTTTTAGTGGCCAAAAACATGGAAAAAGGTTTTCAAAGTAGGATATGCGTGCACAGAAAGAGAGACGGGTAACGGGTTAGTATCTCACCTCTTTCTCGTATGCACCGCCTACACTGTGTTTACCTTAATTCCAACAGCTATAAAGAGTGACTGCAGGCTGTTACGTTTTAACCACACACACCTCTACACACACACACACCTCTACACACACACACACACACACACACACACCTCTACACACACCTCTACACACACACCTCTACACACATCGAACTGCCCGATTACTCCCCCTTTTATTAGTTTTATGAAGGAGATGTCCGGTCACCAAGGCGCATGATGGGCGGACTGGGACTAAAAATCAGCCCGGGAATCCCACCCAGCCCAGCCCACGTGAACAGTCAACGGGGGGGGGGAAGCCTCGCTGCGGGGAAACGGTGGACCTAGTGGCCCGATCGGAGTGGTCCGAGTGGCCCGACCGGCCCACTCCGGTACCGTCCGCCACTGGCTCTGTGTGTGTGTGTGTGTGTGTGTGTGTGTGTGTGTGTTCTGAGTGTTTGTTTCCCTTTAAAACAGCTGCGGGCAGCAGGTACTCTGAGAGTCACGGACATTCATTCATAGATCAGAGCAGACTCTCCTGTTTGGCCAATGCGGTGCTTAAACACATAGCTCTACACCCCTGGCTGAAATGTCCTTAAAATTAAGTCTGAGTTCGAAATATATCTCAAATAATGTATGCACTGTCATTTCCCCACAAAAACATAACAGTCTGCAATGAAATGGTTGTCTCCCGTGCGCTCTACTTCCTCCTTGGCGCATCGGTAACTTCCTCAAAAAATAAAAAAGATAAAGTCGGGATCACGGGTTAGTTTCGTTATCCCGACTTTTCTTTTCTCTCCCTCTTTCTTTTTTCATGTCCCTTTAGGGGCTCCCTAGAAGCCTATAGAACACACTACAGAAAATAAAACACCACAATAGGGCCACTTGCAAACATTTTAAGGGTGACTTTCCTCTAAATTACCTCGTTTCATCAAACAGAACGTCTCCAGTGCTGCTGTTTTTTGTCTGTAGAGGATTCATCTCTTCTTCACTGGCTTGAGGGTCCTTATTCTTCTGTAAAAAAAAAAAAAAGTCAGATCTAGCATTTGAATAAAAAAGACTTCTACCTTCGATAAGTTAAACCACCTTCAGTCTGATGTAGAGAGGCGAGTTCCTGATGTTTCTGTGGATCTCCTCCGCTGTTGGAGTTTTCATTTTAAGAGGCTTCAGTCTTCGTCTCTTGTCTGACGTTAAAATGTCAAAATGTTTATTTTCTGCGCACAGTTGTGGAAAGCTGCCCCTCAGGAAGTTCAGGAAGTCTTCTTCCGTCAGTCCTCGAGGACACTTCAGCTTCAGCAGAGGACATTTCTTTAAAACTGACACAGAAAAGATAATAAATTAGATTATTTCACAGGTTTCTTTTCACTGCAAGACTTTCTTTGAGGATTGAGAGCGGTCAGAAACAACAGGAATAAGTTTATAATAATAATAATAATAATAACAACAACTTGGATTACATTGATAAATATCTCTTAATAGACTTCTGCCTCTCCACTTCTAAACATAACAAGAGGTTTTATGGTCAAATAAATACCCATTGGTTAAAGTGGACCTATCATGCTATATTTGAGTAACATATTGTAGGGCCATACCTTTATAAAACATGTCTGTGAAGTTTTTTTTTCAAAATACCAAACAGATCCTGCATTTTAGCCATGCCTCATTTCGCTCTATTTGCTCTACTCCAGCCCTGTATTCACAAGGGCTGATTCTGTTGCAAATGAGCTGCAGCTGACCACGCCCCCCTGCAAAGGACGGGGGCGGGGCACGAGGTCATGTTACCATGCTGTTACCATGCTGTTACCATGCTGTTACCATGCTGGTACCATGCTGTTGCCATGCTGTTGCCATGCAGTTGCCATGCTGTTGCCATGCTGTTGCCATGCTGTTGCCATGCTGTTGCCATGCTGTTGCCATGCTGTTGCCATGCTGTTGCCATGCAGTTACCATGCTGTTGCCATGCTGTTGCCATGCTGGTACCATGCTGTTGCCATGCTGTTGCCATGCTGGTACCATGCTGTTACCATGCTGTTGCCATGCTGTTGCCATGCAGTTACCATGCTGTTACCATGCTGTTGCCATGCTGTTGCCATGCTGTTGCCATGCTGTTGCCATGCTGTTGCCATGCAGTTACCATGCTGTTGCCATGCTGTTGCCATGCTGTTGCCATGCTGTTGCCATGCTGTTGCCATGCTGTTGCCATGCAGTTACCATGCAGTTACCATGCTGTTGCCATGCTGTTGCCATGCTGTTGCCATGCAGTTACCATGCTGTTGCCATGCTGTTGCCATGCAGTTACCATGCTGTTACCATGCTGTTGCCATGCTGTTGCCATGCAGTTACCATGCTGTTGCCATGCAGTTACCATGCTGTTGCCATGCTGTTGCCATGCCACGGCAACCTCTCATTCCCCTGATAGGTGGAGAGTTGGCCATATAGGCGGAGCTCCTCGTTCCTGACGTCAGAGATATTTCAAATCTGGATCAGTCCGTATCAGATCCGTTGCAGCCCCGTTGTTAGAGATTTGGGGTTGGAGGAAAAGAGAGAGGGTTGTGTTTTCTGACACTTGGTGAGTGCCCTGACCGGGGACACATATTCATGTATAAAAGACGTACACAAGTGCATTTTGCATGATAGGTCCCCTTTAAATAGAAACATAGCCGAATTAAAGACTATGATATTATCATTAAAGAAACGTCTCAATGCAAAAGTGTTCAACCAATTAAATATCCACAGGACTTTAGTGGTTTAAAAGGTAGAATAGATACTTGTTTATATCTTTAAACAAAGCCGAAGTAAAGAGTATGTTCTTTTCCTTTAAGGATTGAGAGCAGTCAGGAAAAACAGGAAGTAGTTAATATTAATAATAACTTGGATTAAACAAGGACAACAAGGAAAACAAATAACAAGTCAACAAAGGCTGGTCACAAACATGTAGAGGAGTTATCTGAGAGTATACTACGTTTATTATACGGTGACTCGCCGCTTTACAGAAGCACGTTGCCCACAAACTACATGTCCCACAATGCATCTCGTTTTGTGACATGCGCACTGAAAAGACTTGCAATTATTTGCCCTAGACTTCTGCTTTCAGTCGTAGTTAACTATGAAGTTATTACCCTATCCGATAACAATCCAATGCAGAGGCAATAATGTAAAATAATACATTTATAATATTCATAATATGTGTATTTATATAGTCTTAAAGTAACAACCAGCCCTTTTCATGTTTCTCTTCCACTTTAAGTATCTGTATTTGAATGTTGAGCACACTGTAACAGAAGAATGTCCCAATGTGTGATTAATAAAGTATATCTGTCTTTGAGTGCCACATTAATGCGACGTGGCCGTGATGAAATTGAGTTGGACACGCCCCCGCTTTAGATGATGTTAAGTAGGAAGAAGTGTATTTTCTTACCTTTATTTGTGAGCACGTCGGTGTTAAAGTCCTCGAGGATCCGGAGCCTGAGCTCCACGTGTTTCTGAGTTTCAATTATCCCAGGTTTCCTCTTGTTATTGTGACATCTGTGGGTTGATTAAAACAATGGGAATAAAACCATTGAATGATCCTATTGTTGTTCGTTTCATTGTAACTTAATTAAAACACTTGTTGATAGAATAACCTTGATGGCGTTTGATTGGTCGAGTTTTCTGGTTTCTCTGGATGCTCCTCCTCATCTTCATCTTGCTCCTCTTCATCAAGGGTGCTGCCCTTCTCGCCTTCTATAAAAACATACAGAAATAAGTTCTTTCCACTTCACATTTATGAAAAGTTCTTTGTAGGGTGTTCTTTAGAAAGAGGATACTGTATAGAGAACATATGTGCAAAACTCCAGTTGCAAAACGTGCTATTCTAATATCTATCCCACATTAGTATCATATAAATGAGGAAAACATAATGCAATACCATTAGTGAGTCGAACTTTCTAGCATTCAAAAAGCAGCAAGGCGTGAACAGGAAATAGCCAAAAATCAGATGTGTAACTCTGATTAACTTCCCCTTATTTACATTACAAGTCATATGTGTTAATTGCTCAGTAACAGCAAGGCCGAATCAAAGAGCATGTTATATTCATTAAATACACGTCTTAAGTGTGTTAATTTAATACACGCGTTAGTGTTAGCAACCACTTACATATTAAATGGCTAAAAATCTTAATGGATTTCCTCATGTCTTTGTGAATTTGAGGAATTAAGAGGTTTTATGTTAAGACAGATGCCTGTTGGTCAGTTAAAAACAATGCCGAATTAATTAATGTTATTGTCCATACAAATAATGTGTGTAATTGTATGCATGCAAAAGGGTAAACAACTGCTTAAATATTAAATTGCTAAAGATCTTAATGGACTTCGGCATGGATCTCCCTCTCCCAATATAACAAGACGTTTTAATGTAAGTTAATAATCGTTTATATGTTAAAACAAAGCAGAATTAAAGAGTATGTTATTTCCCTTAAATAGACGTCTTAAGTGTGAATGTATGCTTTAGAGTTTACAACCACTTAAACATTACATCGCTAAATCTCATAATGGACTTCTGCATCTGATAATAATAGGATTTTAAGGTAAAATGCATGCTTGTTTGTATGTTAAAATAAAGCCGAATTAAAGACTATGTTATTTACCTTACATAAATGTCTTAAGTGTCTTAAATGTCAGTATATATTAAAGAGTTTACAACAGATAAACATTAAATCCCTAAAATCTTAATGAACTTGGGCATTCCCCTCTCTGATTGGACCAGGACTTAGTAGTTTGAAGGTAAACTCCAGACTATATGTTAAAACAAAGCCGCATTACAGTACACACATGAACCGATAAAGACCCACCTTCAGTGTGGGCCTGCAGGAGCTCCAGCTGGATCTTCTGCCGGCTGACCTGCTGTCTGAAGCCCGAAACCTCGTCCTCATATTCGGCTATGATTCTGTCCACAGCCGCTAGAATATCCCTGCAGGCCGCGGAGAGTCTCTCGGTAACAATCTCTCTCAGAATCTCACCTTTAGACATTTTGATTACAGCTTTTTTTAATGTAAACTCTTAGGATATTTGATGGAGAGAATAATACGGGGCTGGCATTGTTTATCTGCCCGATCGCGTTTCCGGTGCATGCATGAATGTCATCCGGGTAGAATTAGAGACCCGAGGCAAGGCAAGGCAAGTTTATTTATAGAGCACTTTTCAACACAAGGCAATTCAAAGTGCTTTACAACAAATGAAAGACATTAAGAACATGGCATTTAAAATCAGTCATTAGGGGCTAGTTCCCTGTCTTCTTCTGACATTAGGATAAAATTACTTAAGAAAATAATAAAAAATAAGTCAAAAGATTGTGAACACATGTCTGTGTACAGATGTTATCATACATCTCGTTTTTTAAATAAAATAAATCAACTTGAAAATAATAATAATGTTTTTACAAACCTGTCATTCTTTGTTTCCATCTCTGCTTAGGGCAAATAAATACATTTTAAAATGTTGTACTTGAAGTGTAATTGTTGAATGTAAGATCAGTCTAAAGTAATTAAAATCGTAACAAAATATAATTGATTAATGAATTAAATATCACTAAGTCCTCCATTTAAAATCATACATGTAAACACTTATCACCAGCCAAATGTTAGAGTGGAGACTTTAGGTTTTTATTGCAATAACAGACAACAACCACAAGGGGGAGCCCCGACACAGAGCAGCATGCTGTAAAATATATACATTTATCAATACATGAAACAAAAACACAAATCAAAACCATTGTATTTACTCCATTGGATAAGATGTGATACTCGTCCGTGTTCTCTTAGAAAGTCTTCTTTGTTGAACATGCAGCGCTGGATGCATCATCCAGAGATACATAAAGATATCGAGGCAGACATGAGCTACCAGGGATGTTATTGCAGACATTAGACAACGAGATAAAGGAAAGATGTGTTTGAATAATACATCTGATATCTCTGCATCAATCTGAGCTAAATACCAAACAAAAGGTGCCTTCAAATTGAACTTAAGGAGGACATACTTGAGTTCATGTACTTAGCAACTTCCCAGCTCTGCAGACCAGCTTGCACATCAACATTCAACACTCTTCCTCGTCTCTAACCCCTTCCACCTTCTCTCGTTCTATTTTCACCGGCATGCTCGACTTCCTGGGTTTCTTCTTCTTGGGCACCGGGTCACCTGACTCACACCGACGCTGCCGATTGGCCAGCAGTTTGGGTTTCTGCACAGAAGAAACAACCAGGGGGACGAGAGAGGAAGCTGTCCGGGATGGGAGAAGGGGAGGCAGTGATGGAGGTGAATTGGAATCGGACGTGGTGAAGTTATGGTTGGTTTCGTGGCTTGTTTTCTGGGGTAAAGGTTGAGGAGAAGATGGAGGGGAGTCATCTTGAGGGGGTGGGTTGTCCTGGTATTCATGTTGGGTGTTTTGATGACCATTTAACCAGTTTCTCAGGGTGTGTACGGGCACTAATGGGTTGCTTGTGTCTTTGTCCTTGTGTGTCTGCGCCTCAGAGTGTATCCCTGTGTGTGGGTCAGCGTGTATGTTTCTGCCGGCGCTCGTGTGTAACCGCGGATTTGGGTTAGCGCTGTGTCGGTTGCGGCTACGCAACGAACTGAAGACCATGGTGCATCCGGCCACCGTGCAGCGATGCTTTATCTTCAAGTGCACGGCGTTGTAGTGGATCTTCAGCGTTCCTGACAAAAGGAAATGGTGGTCTTGTTAATTTGATGCAGACTGACTGGTTTACAGCAGATGGACTCAATTGAACCCTGAAGAACAGCAAAACACTAGATCAGCAGAAGACCTGAAATTACGACAAACTGATTTTTATAATCGAATACTAGGAAGGTCAAAATCCAGCATCCTCAAAGTAAACCCATCAGCACAAAAAGACACTACATCAGCTAGGAACTGAATCGTTGGGAACACCGAGAGATTTAATCGTCAGAGG
>CADEHL010001368.1:0-30000 GCA_902827135.1 Harpagifer antarcticus
TGAGCTCAGCAGCTGAGGAAGAGGAGGAGGAAGCTGCAGCGATAGAAACCGCCAAGTCAGTCGTACTCAGCCAGGAGAGAGACATCCTGCACTGTCCTCACAACGGTGGGCACACACACACACACACACACACACACACACACACACACACACTGTACATTTTAATTCACAATTGTTGATAGTACAGAAGATGGAATAAGTGTGTGTGTGTGTGTGTGTGTTTAGACGAGGACTCGGAGCCCCTCCAGAAGAAGATGTGTCTCTCTTCAGAAGAACAGGACGACTCGGATGCTGCTGAATTCTCAGTGGTCACTTTACCCAGTGAGAAAAACACTTTATACATTATCTCACAAACGCAGTGTGTAAAATGTACATTTAAAGAGGCCTTATTCCCCCTCCTGTAGTGTGTCCTATAGGTTTGTGTGCATGTCAACGGTCTGAAAAAGGGCTAAAATCCAAAGTTCCGGAACATAGTGACATCATTCGATGCTCCTATTGGCTAGCGCTCCAACACATTGTACGTGATAGGCTAAGGGGCGGGACATCTCTAAGCTGTTGACCAATCACAACAGAGCCGGCCACTTAACCAATCAGAGCAGACTGGCCTCTGGTTTCAGACAGAGGGTGAAAAGAGGTGCTGCAGCACTACATACTGATATACACCTGAACATCAGCAGGAGAGGACTCTTTAAAGTAGAGACACTACACACTGATATACACCTGAACATCAGCAGGAGAGGACTCTTTAAAGTAGAGACACTACATACTGATATACACCTGAACATCAGCAGGAGAGGACTCTTTAAAGTAGAGACACTACACACTGATATACACCTGAACATCAGCAGGAGAGGACTCTTTAAAGTAGAGACACTACATACTGATATACACCTGAACATCAGCAGGAGAGGACTCTTTAAAGTAGAGACACTACATACTGATATACCACTGAACATCAGCAGGAGAGGACTCTTTAAAGTAGAGACACTACATACTGATATACACCTGAACATCAGCAGGAGAGGACTCTTTAAAGTAGAGACACTACATACTGATATACACCTGAACATCAGCAGGAGAGGACTCTTTAAAGTAGAGACACTACATACTGATATACACCTGAACGTCAGCAGGAGAGGACTCTTTAAAGTAGAGACACTACATACTGATATACACCATGAACATCAGCAGGAGAGGACTCTTTAAAGTAGAGACACTACATACTGATATACACCTGAACATCAGCAGGAGAGGACTCTTTAAAGTAGAGACACTACATACTGATATACACCTGAACATCAGCAGGAGAGGGACTCTTTAAAGTAGAGACACTACATACTGATATACACCTGAACATCAGCAGGAGAGGACTCTTTAAAGTAGAGACACTACATACTGATATACACCTGAACATCAGCAGGAGAGGACTCTTTAAAGTAGAGACACTACATACTGATATACACCTGAACATCAGCAGGAGAGGACTCTTTAAAGTAGAGACACTACATACTGATATACACCTGAACATCAGCAGGAGAGGACTCTTTAAAGTAGAGACACTACATACTGATATACACCTGAACATCAGCAGGAGAGGACTCTTTAAAGTAGAGACACTACATACTGATAGACACCTGAACATCAGCAGGAGAGGACTCTTTAAGTACTGTTTTACCTGGTATCTGTAACATCTTCCTCTTCCTCAGTGTCAGAGAGCGATGAAGGCTTCGAGGTGACGATGACGGCAACAGCAGACGCTGATCTCTCTGATGAAGAAGTCGATCACATTCAGGTGATCAACTTCTTCTACATCCTAAATGAACCAAACCTTTTCAAGTTCATCACTTAACTCTCAACTTAGTGTGTGTGTGTGTTTGTGTGTATGTTTTTTTTTGTGTTTGTGTGTGTGTGTTTGTCTTGCTATTCTTGGCTTGTTCTTGTGTGGACCAACCCCTGACATACAACCTTACTTTTGAGGACATTTATTTTTGTGAGGACCTTTTGGCCGATCCACAAAAGCAAAATGCTTGAAACTTCTAGGTTGAGCTTATTTGGTTCAATTGAATGCTCTGTGTGAATTTCAGATACTGTCCTCATAGACATAGAAAACTCAGAAAAGTGTGTGTCGGCCAGCGCTCTTGGGCTCCCCTACAGGGCATTGCAGGAAAAACAGGTGGAATTTTCTGATTGGCTAATTTCAGTCATGTGAGACCATGACAGCAAGGCTGCAGAGGAACAAACTATAAACTAGAGACATGCAGTACATTTAAAGTAGAACAAAACTGAAAATATATATTTTAAGAAAAGATTAAGTTTATTTTTTCTACAAATTACATTATAAGGTATTATTAAAATAAAACAGTGAACAAAAAATTCCAGTGCAACTGATAGAACATTTTGAATTTAGAACTACAATAAAAATGACTATTTGTTTTATGTGGAAATGCACTGCGAGGATTGCTTTTTTAAATTCCGTTGTACCTGGTGCGATGACAATAAAGGAATTCTAATACTAAAAACACTGATATAATTTCTTACATATTTGGAATATAACTTAGTACATTTAAAAAAAAAAAAAGTCTATATTAGTTTAAATTTAAATAAATTGATTGGAGTAAGTAATTTACCTAACTTTAAATTCTCTAGTTGCAGTCCTATACAAAACAGTTAAAATGAGCTCTGCCTCATTATCATTTTTTTGGGAACCTGGATACTGATTGCTCCCAATATAACAATATTAGAGTTTTTTAATAGAGAGGCGAGGTCCCTCCCCTTCCGGTGGACCTCCATCGGACCTTATTTCGGAAAAAGTATGTATTGAAGCAGGGGTAGACATTAAGGGTAAAATGCCACTGGCCCTCCGGACTGGTGGAATTGTATTATCACCGGCCCCACCATTGTAACCACTGGCATGGTCCAAAAAAAATCGTAACTACATTACTACTTGTACTACAACATTTGAATCATCAGTTCTTCCTCATTTTCCTCAATTGTTCATATTTGGTTTATTAAAATAATGATATTTTGGTCATTGTTAAAAAATGTCTGCTATTATTATGAGTATTATTATTTGTATAATGTGCTTTCTGCCTTCCTGTCATTAGGAGTTAGACATGTAATGGCTATAGATTAGATTCTTCATTTATCCTAAACTGCTGGGACATTTCCCTAAAGCCAATACCTTCATATTGTCTACTCTTCACTTACTGTCAGCATAGGTCGGCATTGATTATATTGGCATCATATTGAGAGGTGCAGTGACGCGTCCTAAAACCAGGAAGTAAGCTGCTGGTTCCCTCGACAGAAAGCAATGGGATTTCTCCACAGGGTTTTGGAAAATAGCTGGAAATAAGGTCTGTGGAAACAAACCTGTTTGATAAATGCACGTTTTGTTCAGACGGATAATCTCCACATGTCTACTTTTATAATTTTCTAATCATAAATCTAATCGATAGATTATAAAAGGGTTTAGGACGCGTCACTGCACCACTAGAAGCCAACTCCATCCATCAAGCTGAAACTTCCTCTCCCTCTTCTTCTCATGCCCCCTGTCACTCTCCTTTAACTCCTCCGGTGACTTTCTTTTATTTGAAGATTGTTTAAAACTGTGAAGTAACACATTTTTTTGTGTGAAACGCTCAACGAACTACATCTCTGGTCTCGCACAACAACACACGTCACCAAGATGGCCGTCACTACTGTCTTGCCAAAAAAGGGATTGACTACCCTCACTATCACCACAATGAAACACGTCCAGAAGAATGTCATGCAAAGCTGCCTGCCTTCCTTTGATTCTCTCTGAACTGCCTGATCTTTTTAATGTTTAATGTCAACCATTTGTGCAGATAGCGTGAACTAGAAAAGATCGCTGATGCTAATGTGGCGTTAGCGTTAGCATGTCTCCACTGGGGGCATCCAGGCTTAAATTGTGTATTATAGAATGATCTCACCGGTGTGACAGTACTCTTCAAAGGGTTCACGAAATATGTCTTCAAAGTCAGCTCCTAGTAGGCCGCCATTGTTGATGATATGTACAATATACGTAGCGGCTTAAACGGTGACGTCATGACGTAGCTCCTACAGGGCTCTTGTCAGTGGAAAAGCAAACTGGTTCAAAGTTGCGAACCGTTCTAGCACCAGCACGGAGCTAGAACGGTTCTTATTTCCTTTCTAGCTCCGTGTCTGTTCTGTTTTGTTGTCCATTCGGAAATGGAGTTTTCTGAATGAAATAATGAAAAACTATTTTTGGTGCGTTTTTATCCGATTAATCCTAGAAATAATCAACAGATTAATCGATTATCAAAATAGTTGTTAGTGGCTCCCCTACTGTAATTCTACTTTGTTTCTCAAAAGCAAGATGAGCACAACTCCGATACAATCCACTGTTGTTGTTGTTCCGTTAAGGTTTTTCGTGCCATGTGGCTTTATAAAGGAGGGGCGTAAACGATGACGCAATGACGCAGCTCCACTCGGGAACTGGGCAGTGTGAAACAGGTTCCCAACTGCGAACGGTCTCCGAGCCATCAAAGCACCAGCACGGAGCTAAAGCCAAACTGGTTTTTGGTGTGAGACTTGTCTTATTTTGGATTTATCCATGGTTAACACTCTTAGAATAGGATTAGGAACATTATTTAAACTTGCAAGACTGCTGGAGTCCCTCATGTTGGAGTCATTATTTCAAGATTACACATCGTTTTAAAATGTCTAAATACAGTCAAGATTTTCATTAAGAGCAACTTCTTCCTCGTATGGCATTTTTGAATTATTTCAAGTTTTACAACGGACCATGTGGATCTTAGTATTGTACTCGTATTGACGTTGAACGCATCATTGGAACACTCTACTACCGGAACAGGCGGATGCAGCAGCGACAGGACGAGATGTAAAACGGGAGAGAACCGGAGACCATTAAACAATTGTACAAGTATTTAAGGTAAGGCAATGTTTTAAGATAGTCTAAAGAAAAGTGTTTGGTAAATTCAGTGTGGGCTGGCCGTCTGGTATATTAATCTACTGAATTACACTGTTTAGCTAACTTTACATTCAATGACTATGCTAGTTGCTAAGCTAACCTCTAAAACACGGGGCTTATCTCAAGGTAAAGTGTTCGTCCATCTCAGTAAGTTAAACCAGACTTGTGTAGGTTTCAAAGTTACACCGGATGGAGATTTGCCTTAAAAGTATTTCTGTGACCAGAATTTGTTGGATTGAATAATTGTTCCAACAGTGAGGACGACCTCTTTCACATTTGTGATTTCTGTTTCAGGTGCAGGCCTTGGACCTCAAAAGAAAAAGCAGCAGTCTGGCGCCGACTCGGAAGAGAGAGGAGTGGGAGGAGAGGAGCTGAACCGTGGAGATTCCACAGTGGAAAAAGGATGCAGTCCCTTGACCACACATTTGGTCACAGCCCTGTGTAATTCATCCGCCCTGTCTTTAGTCAAATTGGCCTTCTTTGCCAAAGTGAATGGGGTCCTTGTTGTAGCTGGAGAGTAGGTTCAAACCCCACTGCAGTCAGCATGTCGTTGTATCCCTGAGACTCTTCACCTCAAAGTGCTCCTGTGGGGATTGTCCACAGTATTGAGTATGTAAGTCGCTTTGGATAAAAATGTAAAAAATAAAAATAAATAATTGTCTCCAAATCGCCGTGGCCAGTGATGCCCACCCTGCCGGATGATGTGCTTGGCACTGGGTCACGCAAGCAGTCGAACACGGTGCATCCCTCTGCCTTTAAGTGTATGCCGTGCGTCGCCAGGTGCTTCATTAAATTGGACGTGTTCCCCCCTTTACACGCAATTGTTTTGAAACATTTGCTGTATGTCGCGCTGTTTGAATCTTTTAGACTGAAATACAGCCACACTTTAGACCGTTTAGCTTTCGGCATTTTCACCGTGTTTGTAGATACGAGCTAACGGTACCCTACCTGCAGCTATCAGAGCGAGTGTAATGTTGTTAATTGGCGATGGCACGTAGGTGACGTGTGGCGGTGATGCTTCTGTTGTGTGTAACCCGACACCTCAGGCACCGAAATCTCCGTTGCCATTCGGTCCGGTTAGTACCGGTCGTATATGGCACCGGGTTTCGGTACCCAACCCTTAAGTTACATAACCCTGAGTAAGTGAACATATCTACATAGAAATATTTGTTGTCTTTGAGTCTGTGAAATTACAAATATTCCAGGTTCAAATATTTCATTTTAAAATATTATAATTTGTATTTAATACAATTGTGCCATTTAATTGTTTTTATGATGCTTAGTTTTGGCTGCAAAATGCTGGACTTGTATTTCCTGTTTTGAAACATACACACACTTCCGCCTAGCAACAGCCTAGCAACAGCCTAGCAACAGCGAAAAAACACTATTTTCCAAAACAAAAGTAAAACATTGGATTTACTTCTAATCCGAAGTGATATTCTGACTCTCTCGCCCCTCCTAGTGGTACTTTAGTTGTTCGCACCATTCCAGCTTCAGTGGAAGTGGTGGCCCACACAAACGCTGTAGAAACACATGGTCCTCGCACAGGCTTAGAAACATGTATGTGTGTGTTGGTGTGGGTGTGTGTGCATGTGTGTGTGTGTGTGTGTAGATTATGCAGGAGGAGGAAGAGGACTGCCCTTGTCCTGATCAGAAGTCTGAAGTGTCGCCTGTCAGCCAGGCCTGGTTCACTACCAAGGAAGACAAAGACACACTGACTAACAAAGGTAACACACACACACACACACACACACGAGAATTTGTTTTGGATAAAAGTGTTGGATTTTTTGCTTCACTTTGCAAGTTTGAATAAATAAATATATCAAATTTCACTTAAAAATCCCGGAGTTTATTTATTTTTGGATTTTGCTCTGAATATACTTCTTAAATTCCCAAATATTTCAGTTTGATCTCTGAATATTTCCCCATCCCCCTTGCTCTTTAATTTGATTTATTCTTTAACTACAACGGCCCTTATATGCTTATATATCATCAAACACAGTAGCTAGTTTAATAGTAATTTCTTATTTAGCGGATTGATTAAACTGTATTATTTTTTATTAACATAACAATTGGGTCATGCATAATAAAGTTATTCCTTTATAACGAGTAAATAAATCCTTGTTAAGTCTTTATTTGAACATGTCCTGTCTTCAGGTCACAAGTGGAAGCAGGGCATGTGGGCGAAAGAGGAGATCGACATCCTGATGAACAACATCGATCGATACGTGAAGGTACGGTTAAACACTTTCTGAATTTCCCACGTTGTAAATATTATACTATTTTTTATTATATATGTTGCATTGTTGGAGGAGCTCAGGTCAGGAGAATGTCATTGCCATTTCTACTCTGTAGCTTCTGTGCATGACAATAACACCTGTGTGTGTGTGTGTGTGTGTGTGTGTGTGTGTGTGTGTGTTTCAGGCACGAGGCATCAAGGATCCTGCAGAGATAATCTTCGAGATGTCCAAAGAGGAGAGGAAGGACTTTTATCGCTCCGTGGCGCTCGGGTTAAACCGGCCGCTGTTCGCCATTTACAGACGAGTTCTCCGCATGTACGACAACCGGAACCACGTCGGGAAGTGAGTTTCATTATTAAATCTTCTTCGTGCAAAGAGTTGGCATTAAGGGACATCTTTAAAGAGTTTTGGACATTTTTTATTTCGACTTTTTGTTCATTTTATCCTTTTTTTAAGGAATAGTCTTTTATATTAGATTTTTAACTTTTCTTTTTAAAATATCAATTTTTTTTGTATTCTTATTTTTCACACAGTTTTTCATTCTTATTTGTATTTATTAATAAATGTGGGGAAACACTGCAGTGACATCACTACGGAACACAGTGACATCACTACGGAACACAGTGACATCACTAAGGAACACAGTGACATCACTACGGAACACAGTGACATCGCTACGGAACACAGTGACATCGCTACGAAACACAGTGACATCGCTACGGAACACAGTGACATCACTATGGAACACAGTGACATCGCTACGGAACACGGTGACATCACTAAGGAACACAGTGACATCGCTAAGGAACACAGTGACATCGCTAAGGCACACAATGACATCACGGACACAGTGACATCGCTACGGAACACAGTGACATCGCTACGGAACACGGTGACATCACTAAGGAACACAGTGACATCGCTAAGGAACACAGTGACATCGCTACGGAACACAGTGACATCGCTAAGGAACACAGTGACATCGCTAAGGAACACGGTGACATCACTAAGGAACACGGTGACATCACTAAGGAACACGGTGACATCACTAAGGAACACAGTGACATCACTACGGAACACAGTGACATCACTAAGGAACACGGTGACATCGTCTATAATGTATTTTCGATCTTCCCAATTCAGACGAGAGATCTCTCCCCCGCCTGCTTGCGAGGGGGCGGGGCAGTTTACACACACACGCAGCTGCGCATGCATGCAACAACACACACACACACACACACACACACACACACACACACACACACACACACACACACACCACACACACACACACACACACACACACACACCACACACACACACACACACACACACACACACACACGGAGGAGATGGCGGAGAGAACGCGCTCCGAGGTGGTTAAACTTTAGATGTGATGTGGACAATGCTCGTTGCCTAAAGTGCAATAAGAGTTCAGCATGTGAGGGCGGCAACACGAGCAATGTGTCTCAACATTTATCAAAAGTGCTCCACATCCAGACGGAGGAATGCACCGGGTTCCACTGTCTCTCTAGCAGCTCTGTAGCTCCATCCACGAGGAACGGTTCCACTGTCTCTCTAGCAGCTCTGTAGCCCCATCCACGAGGAACGGTTCCACTGTCTCTCTAGCAGCTCTGTAGCCCCATCCACGAGGAACGGTTCCACTGTCTCTCTAGCAGCTCTGTAGCCCCATCCACGAGGAACGGTTCCACTGTCTTTCTAGCCGCTCTGTAGCCCCATCCACGAGGAACGGTTCCACTGTCTCTCTAGCAGCTCTGTAGCTCCATCCACGAGGAACGGTTCCACTGTCTCTCTAGCAGCTCTGTAGCTCCATCCACGAGGAACGGTTCCACTGTCTCTCTAGCAGCTCTGTAGCCCCATCCACGAGGAACGGTTCCACTGTCTCTCTAGCAGCTCTGTAGCTCCATCCACGAGGAACGGTTCCACTGTCTTTCTAGCAGCTCTGTAGCCCCGTCCACGAGGAACGGTTCCACGTCAGGTGTTCTGTATGCTAGCAGCAACACACGAGTTAACTCAATGATACAAACATGGGTTAAAGATTAGAGGAAACTGAGTTATTTAGTTTGTTAAAGTTTCAGCTATTCTGTTCACAGTTCAGTCACCAGATTATTTAACACCATTTGTTAAAACATTGTTGTTTCTTTTGATGTGAAATATTATGTATTTCATTAAAATAAAAAGCAATGTTAGTTTTGTTCACAATTTGTTTAGTTAGTTTACCTTATTTCTTGTCAAAAGAACCGTTAATACTATCGTTAAAAGAACCGGATCGATAAGCAGTATCGATATAAGTAGTAGTACAGTTAAAACCTTAACGATCCGAATAATCGATTAATCGTTTCATTAATCGATTATCAAATTAGTCGTTTGTTGCAGCCCTAGTTGTAGAACACATGCAGGCTATTGCTACAGTGGAGTCACCCGCTTTCTGGGAGCTAGTTAGCATGATACCATGTCCGGGCGGCACACGGCATATGGGACGGAAAACTTTTTCCAACTACCTGGAGAAAGAATATACAAAAATGGAAAGCCAGCTAATATCGATGCAATCCAGATTGCATATAATGCATGTCAGGTTGATCAACAGATTGCACTATTCTCCAATGCAATAACAAACTGAAATGAAGGCTATAAGGGCATTCATGGAGCCCTTTGTTTAAGTAACTAAAACGTTACTTTTCACAGTAACGCATTACTTTTTGGTGTAAGTAATCAGTAAAGTAACTAGTTACTTTTGAAATGAAGTAACTAGTTACTGGTTTTCAGTAACTAGCACAACACTGCTAAGGAACACAGTGACATCACTACGGAACACAGTGACATCACTAAGGAACACAGTGACATCACTACGGAACACAGTGACATCACTAAGGAACACGGTGACATCACTAAGGAACACAGTGACATCTCTACGGAACACAGTGACATCGCTAAGGAACACAGTGACATCACTAAGGAACACAGTGACATCACTACGAAACACAGTGACATCACTACGGAACACAGTGACATCACTACAGAACACAGTGATATCACTAAGGAACACAGTGACATCACTACGGAACACAGTGACATCACTACGGAACACAGTGACATCACTAAGGAACACAGTGACATCTCTACGGAACACAGTGACATCACTAAGGAACACAGTGACATCACTACGGAACACAGTGACATCGCTAAGGAACACAGTGACATCACTACGAAACACAGTGACATCACTACGGAACACAGTGACATCACTACGGAACACAGTGACATCACTAGGGATGGGTATCGTTAAGGTTTAACGGTAACTACTACCTTTATCGATACCGCTTATCGGTCCGGTCTTTTAACGGTACTTTTATTCGTATACCGTTATACTTTTAACTAAACAAAATTGTGAACAAAAACTAACATTGCTTTTTATTTAAATTAAATACATAATATTTCACATCAAAAGAAACAAATGGTATTAAATAATCTGGTGACTGAACTGTGAACAGAACAGCTGAAACTTTAACAAACTAAATAACTCAGTTTCCTCTAATCATTAACCCATGTTTGTATCATTGAGTTAACTCGTGTGTTGCTGCTAGCATACAGAACACCTGACGTGGAACCGTTCCTCGTGGATGGAGCTACAGAGCTGCTAGAGAGACAGTGGAACCGTTCCTCGTGGATGGAGCTACAGAGCTGCTAGAGAGACAGTGGAACCGGTCCTCGTGGATGGGGCTACAGAGCTGCTAGAGAGACAGTGGAACCGTTCCTCGTGGATGGGGCTACAGAGCTGCTAGAGAGACAGTGGAACCGTTCCTCGTGGATGGAGCTACAGAGCTGCTAGAGAGACAGTGGAACCGTTCCTCGTGGATGGAGCTACAGAGCTGCTAGAGAGACAGTGGAACCGTTCCTCGTGGATGGGGGCTACAGAGCTGCTAGAGAG
The DNA here is from genome assembly GCA_902827135.1 of Harpagifer antarcticus. NCBI lineage: Eukaryota > Metazoa > Chordata > Actinopteri > Perciformes > Harpagiferidae > Harpagifer > Harpagifer antarcticus. The sequence continues at coordinate 11,162 of CADEHL010001368.1, forward strand.
ACAGTGGAACCGTTCCTCGTGGATGGGGCTACAGAGCTGCTAGAGAGACAGTGGAACCGTTCCTCGTGGATGGGGCTACAGAGCTGCTAGAGAGACAGTGGAACCGTTACTCGTGGATGGGGCTACAGAGCTGCTAGAGAGACAGTGGAACCGTTCCTCGTGGATGGAGCTACAGAGCTGCTAGAGAGACAGTGGAACCGTTCCTCGTGGATGGAGCTACAGAGCTGCTAGAAAGACAGTGGAACCGTTCCTCGTGGATGGAGCTACAGAGCTGTTAGAGAGACAGTGGAACCGTTCCTCGTGGATGGAGCTACAGAGCTGCTAGAGAGACAGTGGAACCGTTCCTCGTGGATGGGGCTACAGAGCTGCTAGAGAGACAGTGGAACCGTTCCTCGTGGATGGAGCTACAGAGCTGCTAGAGAGACAGTGGAACCGTTCCTCGTGGATGGAGCTACAGAGCTGCTAGAGAGACAGTGGAACCGTTCCTCGTGGATGGAGCTACAGAGCTGCTAGAAAGACAGTGGAACCGTTCCTCGTGGATGGAGCTACAGAGCTGCTAGAGAGACAGTGGAACCGTTCCTCGTGGATGGGGCTACAGAGCTGCTAGAAAGACAGTGGAACCGTTCCTCGTGGATGGAGCTACAGAGCTGCTAGAAAGACAGTGGAACCGTTCCTCGTGGATGGAGCTACAGAGCTGCTAGAGAGACAGTGGAACCGTTACTCGTGGATGGGGCTACAGAGCTGCTAGAAAGACAGTGGAACCGTTCCTCGTGGATGGAGCTACAGAGCCGCTAGAGAGACAGTGGAACCGTTACTCGTGGATGGGGCTACAGAGCTGCTAGAAAGACAGTGGAACCGTTACTCTCGTGGATGGGGCTACAGAGCTGCTAGAAAGACAGTGGAACCGTTCCTCGTGGATGGGGCTACAGAGCTGCTAGAAAGACAGTGGAACCGTTACTCGTGGATGGAGCTACAGAGCTGCTAGAAAGACAGTGGAACCGTTCCTCGTGGATGGAGCTACAGAGCTGCTAGAGAGACAGTGGAACCGTTCCTCGTGGATGGAGCTACAGAGCTGCTAGAGAGACAGTGGAACCGTTCCTCGTGGATGGAGCTACAGAGCTGCTAGAAAGACAGTGGAACCGTTCCTCGTGGATGGAGCTACAGAGCTGCTAGAGAGACAGTGGAACCGTTCCTCGTGGATGGGGCTACAGAGCTGCTAGAAAGACAGTGGAACCGTTCCTCGTGGATGGAGCTACAGAGCTGCTAGAAAGACAGTGGAACCGTTCCTCGTGGATGGAGCTACAGAGCTGCTAGAGAGACAGTGGAACCGTTACTCGTGGATGGGGCTACAGAGCTGCTAGAAAGACAGTGGAACCGTTCCTCGTGGATGAAGCTACAGAGCTGCTAGAGAGACAGTGGAACCGTTCCTCGTGGATGGAGCTACAGAGCTGCTAGAGAGACAGTGGAACCCGGTGCATTCCTCCGTCTGGATGTGGAGCACTTTGATAAATGTTGAGACAAATTGCTCGTGTTACCGCCCTCACATGCTAAACTCTTATTGCACTTTAGGCAACGAGCATCGAGACGGGTAAAGTTTAACCACCTCGGAGCGCGTTCTCTCCGCCATCTCCTCCGTGTGTGTGTTGCTGCATGTAGCAGAGTGTGTGTGTGTTGCTGCATGTAGGCAGAGTGTGTGTGTGTGTGTGTGTTGCTGCATGTAGCAGAGTGTGTGTATGTGTGTGTGTGTTGCTGCATGGAGCAGAGTGTGTGTGTGTGTGTGTTGCTGCATGTAGCAGAGTGTGTGTGTGTTGCTGCATGTAGCAGAGTGTGTGTGTGTGTGTGTGTTGCTGCATGTAGCAGAGTGTGTGTATGTGTGTGTGTGTTGCTGCATGGAGCAGAGTGTGTGTGTGTGTGTGTTGCTGCATGTAGCAGAGTGTGTGTGTTGCTGCATGTAGCAGAGTGTGTGTGTTGCTGCATGTAGCAGAGTGTGTGTGTTGCTGCATGTAGCAGAGTGTGTGTGTTGCTGCATGTAGCAGAGTGTGTGTGTTGCTGCATGTAGCAGAGTGTGTGTAAACTGCCCCGCCCCCTCAGGCAGGGGAGAGAGAGAGATCTCTCGTCTGGATTGGAAAGATCGAAAATACTAAAACTAATCATCGACGCATTCTGCAGTCTTTTTGCGTATTAGAAACGGAGTTGGCGAAACTAAAACTGCAAAAAAAATGTTTGTGTAGCATACGACATATATTTTTAAATGTCTCCAGTACCGATAAAAAGACCGATAACATCGAAGCTTAACGGCACCACAGCCTTTAATAATTCAGCCCCGGGGCCCCTTTAATACCGTGGCTTGGTACCCATCCCTAGACATCACTACGGAACACAGTGACATCACTAAGGAACACAATGACATCACGAACACAGTGACATCACTACGGAACACAGTGACATCACTACGGAACACAGTGACATCGCTAAGGAACACAATGACATCACTAAGGAACACAATGACATCACTACGGAACACAGTGACATCACTAAGGAACACAGTGACATCACTAAGGAACACAATGACATCACTAAGGAACACAATGATATCACGACGGAACACAGTGACATCACTAAGGAACACAATGACATCACGAACACAGTGACATCGCTACGAAACACAGTGACATCGCTAAGGAACACAGTGACATCGCTACGAAACACAGTGACATCGCTACGGAACACAGTGACATCACTAAGGAACACAATGACATCACGAACACAGTGACATCACTACGGAACACAGTGACATCACTACGGAACACAGTGACATCGCTAAGGAACACAATGACATCACTAAGGAACACAATGACATCACTACGGAACACAGTGACATCACTAAGGAACACAGTGACATCACTACGGAACACAGTGACATCACTAAGGAACACAATGACATCACGAACACAGTGACATCGCTAAGGAACACAGTGACATCGCTAAGGAACACAGTGACATCGCTACGGAACACAGTGACATCGCTACGGAACACAGTGACATCGCTAAGGAACACAGTGACATCGCTAAGGAACACAGTGACAATCGCTACGGAACACAGTGACATCGCTACGGAACACAGTGACATCGCTACGAAACACAGTGACATCGCTACGGAACACAGTGACATCGCTACGAAACACTGACAACGCTAAGGAACACAGTGACATCGCTACAGAACACAGTGACATCTCTACGGAACACAGTGACATCACTACGGAACACAATGACATCACTAAGGAACACAGTGACATCACTAAGGAACACAGTGACATCACTAAGGAACACAATGACATCACTAAGGAACACAATGACATCACGACGGAACACAGTGACATCACTAAGGAACACAGTGACATCACTAAGGAACACAGTGACATCACTAAGGAACACAGTGACATCACTAAGGAACACAATGACATCACGAACACAGTGACATCGCTAAGGAACACAGTGACATCGCTAAGGAACACACCACTCCGCTCCTCCGCTCCCTCCACTGGCTCCCGGTAACTGCTAGAATCCACTTCAAGACACTAGTACTTGCGTACCATGCTGCGAATGGATCTGGCCCTTCCTACATCCAGGACATGGTTAAACCGTACACCCCAGCGCGTGCACTCCGCTCGGCATCAGCCAAACGACTCGCTGCACCCTCGCTGCGAGGGGGACCCAAGTTCCCATCAGCAGAAACACGTGGGTTTGCTATCCTGGCTCCAAGATGGTGGAATGAGCTCCCCATTGACATCAGGACGGCAGAAAGCTTACACACCTTCCAGACTGAAAACTCATCTCTTTCGACTCCACTTCCAGCGATAGAATTACTAACAAGGCACTTATATACTAATAAAGGACTGGCTCCTCTAAAGCCAGCTGAGTAGCACTTGAAATGTTTGGCTCTATGAAACCTGATGTACTTTATGATTCTGTTTTCTTCAAGGTTGTGTCTTCCTGGTCGAATGTACTTATTGTAAGTCGCTTTGGATAAAAGCGTCAGCTAAATGTAATGTAATGTAATGTAACACAGTGACATCTCTACGGAACACAGTGACATCACTAAGGAACACAGTGACATCACTAAGGAACACAGTGACATCGCTACAGAACACAGTGACATCTCTACGGAACACAGTGACATCACTACGGAACACAGTGACATCACTAAGGAACACAATGACATCACGAACACAGTGACATCGCTACAGAACACAGTGACATCTCTACGGAACACAGTGACATCACTACGGAACACAGTGACATCACTAAGGAACACAATGACATCACGAACACAGTGACATCGCTACAGAACACAGTGACATCTCTACGGAACACAGTGACATCACTACGGAACACAGTGACATCACTAAGGAACACAATGACATCACGAACACAGTGACATCGCTACGAAACACAGTGACATCACTAAGGAACACAGTGACATCGCTACGGAACACAGTGACATCGCTACGGAACACAGTGACATCTCTACGCAACACAGTGACATCACTACGGAACACAGTGACATCGCTACGGAACACAGTGACATCACTAAGGAACACAGTGACATCGCTACGGAACACGGTGACATCGCTACGGAACACAGTGACATCTCTACGCAACACAGTGACATCACTACGGAACACAGTGACATCGCTACGGAACACAGTGACATCACTAAGGAACACAGTGACATCACTACGGAACACAGTGACATTGCTACGGAACACAGTGACATCTCTACGGAACACAGTGACATCACTACGGAACACAGTGACATTTCTAACGGAACACAGTGACATCGCTACGGAACACAGTGACATCGCTACGGAACACAATGACATCGCTACGGAACACAGTGACATCACTACGGAACACAGTGACATCGCTACGAAACACAGTGACATCACTACGGAACACAGTGACATCACTAAGGAACACAGTGACATCACTACGGTACACAGTGACATCACTAAGGAACACAGTGACATCACTAAAGAACACAGTGACATCTCTAGGGAACACAGTGACATCACTACGGAACACAGTGACAATCGCTACGGAACACAGTGACATCTCTACGGAACACAGTGACATCACTACGGAACACAGTGACATCACTACGGAACACAGTGACATCACTAAGGAACACAGTGACATCACTACGGAACACAGTGACATCTCTACGGAACACAGTGACATCACTACGGAACACAGTGACATCTCTACGGAACACAGTGACATCTCTAGGGAACACAGTGACATCACTACGGAACACAGTGACATCACTACGGAACACGGTGACATCACTAAGGAACACGGTGACATCACTACGGAACACGGTGACATCACTACGGAACACAGTGACATCACTAAGGAACACGGTGACATCACTAAGGAACACGGTGACATCACTACGGAACACAGTGACATCACTAAGGAACACAGTGACATCACTACGGAACACGGTGACATCACTAAGGAACACGGTGACATCACTAAGGAACACAGTGACATCACTAAGGAACACAGTGACATCACTAAGGAACACAGTGACATCACTACGGTACACAGTGACATCACTAAGGAACACAGTGACATCACTAAAGAACACAGTGACATCTCTAGGGAACACAGTGACATCGCTACGGAACACAGTGACATCGCTACGGAACACAGTGACATCTCTACGGAACACAGTGACATCACTACGGAACACAGTGACATCACTACGGAACCCAGTGACATCACTACGGAACACCGTGACATCACCAGAGACATCACTACGGAACACAGTGACATCACTACGGAACACAGTGACATCACTACGGAACACAGTGACATCACTACGGAACACAGTGACATCTCTACGGAACACAGTGACATCTCTAGGGAACACAGTGACATCACTAAGGAACACAGTGACATCACTACGGAACACAGTGACATCACTACGGTACACAGTGACATCACTACGGAACACAGTGACATCACTACGGAACACAGTGACATCACTACGGTACACAGTGACATCACTACGGAACACAGTGACATCACTACGGAACACAGTGACATCACTACGGAACACAGTGACATCACTACGTACACAGTGACATCACTACGGAACACAGTGACATCGCACATACATATCAGCAGATTGAGGCTCTATACATAATTGTTTCTGAATACTTTTTTTGGCTTTTTATTATTATTTTTCCTCCCAAATATATAATTTATTTTTTCTTAAACACTGTTTTCTATTATTCTGTTCATTCATTTTTTTCAAACTAAATTGGCTTTTTATTCTTATTTGTAATCTTATTTTTCTTCTAAATGCATGTCAATGCATACAATTAATAATAACAAAATCAAATGTATAATTATTCTTCTTATAAGTGAAAATGCCTAAAACTCAACAATAACTCCTGCTGAATATTAAACCGTGAGTTTCTCTCCCTAAGGTATACTCCCGATGAGATCGAGAAGCTCAGAGTGTGAGTGAACCCTCTGCGTCTCGCATTTTAACATAAACACATTCATATATTGTCAAACGTTGCCTGAGTCTCTGTTTCCTGTGTTCAGGCTGAGGGAGACACACGGGAACGACTGGGCGACGATCGGCTCGGCTCTCGGTCGCAGCGCCTCGTCCGTTAAAGACCGCTGCCGCCTGATGAAGGACACCTGCAACACAGGTAATCAATCAATCAATCAACAGGTAGAAGAAGACATACTTTATTAATCCCTCACAGGGACATTTCTTTACGCAAGTCGAGACTTTAACTAAGTATTAACTTCAATATTCTCTGAGGTTATAAAGTAATACATTACAAGCTTGGGTTAACCTCAGTGCACCGTTTCCCCGTTTTAACTCATTTCATTCCAATTTCTTAGAATTTACAATATTGTGACAGTGGTGGATTTGTGAGATTTTTGTTTTATGTTCTGAGACTATAAAGAAATAGGCGCTTTCAACACCGGAGTACTTTCCCAGGAATAGTTCCAATAGTTCCTGGGATTTTACTAGAACTTTTTTTGCGGACTTTTTCACTCCCTTTTCAGTCCCTGCTAGAGAACTAGCCTAGGGACTTTCCTGGGGAGAAAAAGGTTCCAATTTCTGATTCGCTGGACGAATTGCAAACCACGCCCCATAAAACTCCGAAAAGATTTGTGAAGCCGCCATTTTATTTGCTCGCATTAGCATTATTAGCATTAGCATTAGCCCAGAGCACAAACGGAGAGAGACTAACTTATGGCAACACAAAAGAAAACATGGGAGCGGTGGAGATGAGGAGGTTCTGGCGATTTACTCGGAAGGCTTCAGTCCGAAGCTGCTGGGAGTCCCAGCAGCTTCGACTGAAGCCTTCCCCAACTCCAGGGACTTCGGCCGGGGACTCCGTGCGGCAGTATACGCCGTGAAGTGGTTTTGCGGCCTGCCAGTAAACCCAAAGCAGAAGAAGAAGAAGTGACGTCAGCTGCTTCATTTGCCTAATCCTCCTCAGGGAACTTATTCCGTGTGAACGCGATCTGCCAGATAGTTTCCGGGAACTAAGGTCCGGGAACTATTCCTGGGAAAAGTACTTGGTGTGAAAGCGCCTATAGATTTAATCCTAAAATATCACATTTTAAGAGAATAAATCTCAGTTTATTTTAATTCTAATTTATTTTTGTTGTCTTTTTGCTGCATAAATTGTACGATGTGAGGGTCTAAGGACAGAGGGTCTAAGACAGAGGGTCTAAGCACAGCGGGGTCTAAGGGACAGAGGGTCAATCACAGCGGGTCTAAGGACAGAGGGTCTAAGGACAGAGGGTCTAAGGACAGAGGGTCTAAGGATAGAGGGTCTAAGGACAGAGGGTCTAAGGACAGAGGGTGTCGTTTTTCTCATACTGATACTCTGAACAATCTGTGCTGTTGTATTTGCTGTAAAGTGTCTCTACTGTAGGCTATTTTTATTTTATGTACAGCACTTGGGCTCGACCAAAAATCGTTTATAAATGTGCTATATAAATAAAACTTGATTTGATTTGACAATTATGACTTCCAAACTTTATAAAATATTCAAATCATCTCCTCGTAAATTCACGACTTGATATTCTGAGACTATAAAGAAATACATTTACAAAAGTGTTTTTTTAAATGTAGCAAACTTTTTTCTTTTCTACATAGATTTCTTCCTAAATATCCAAATTTTAGGAAGAAATCTGTTTGTTTTTTTAAATAAATTGAACTGCAATTTTGCTGCATAATTATGACTTCCAAACTTTATAAAATATTCAAATTATCTCCTCATACTTTTCTCGTAAATTCACGACTTTGGGTCTCCAAAAGTATCCGAACCAAAGCCGTCTCTGCATCTTGTCTTGGTTAAACTTAGTTAGGTTTTTTCCTCAGGGAAATGGACGGAGGAGGAGGAGCGGCGGCTCGCTGAGGTCGTGTACGAGATGTCGGGCGTGAAGCCGGGCTTGGCGGTGACGGGAGGCGTTTCCTGGCAAACGGTGGCCGACCTGGTGCGAACGAGGTCCCGAAAAACAGTGTCGGTCGAAGTGGTTAAACTACCTGAACTGGAAACACAGCGGCGGGACGGAGTGGATATAAGGAGGACGACGTCAACCTCATACGCAGGTAACCAGAGCGGGTTTTACTCTACGTGAAGAGGAGATTCTGCTTCTTTTAAGATAAATTAAGTGTTTAAAAGCCGCTTTGATCCGCTGCCAGCATCGACACAAAGCTGAAAACAGCTGTTCTTCTGAGAAACTTTAAAAACACTGTAAAATACCTGAAAAATGTATAAAATATTGACCAAGACATATGAGTCTGAATATTTCCACGTGGTGAATTAATCATAACTGTAATGGGCGTCATCAGTTGGGTTCTAGTTACAACGAATCATAGACAAATCCACCCCAAAATGTAATGGCTTTCAAATTATAGAAAATGTTTCATGTTCATGTTTAAAAAAAGCCGCTTTGATCCGCTGCAATCGACACAAAGATGAGAACAGGCTGTTGTCCTGAGAAACTCTAAAAATACTGTTCAGAGAAACGCGGTTCTCACAGGATAGCAACATAGAATAAAGTCTGAAAAATACCTAGAAAAAAATCCTGAAAAATGTATAAACTATGTCTGAATATGTCTCTAAACGTTCCAAAGAAATATATAAAATTGTCTGAAAATGTTGAGAAAATACGTTGAAAAATGTATTTGAAATATCCCACGACAGATTCCGTAAGAAGAGAAGTAAAAATTGTATAAAAAAACTAATTTGATGATCTTAAAGAATATGATGCATTGCTGTTGATTTAAAAACCAGCCATCAGTATATAAATAGGACTCAAAACGAGTGTAACCTTGAACATGGGAGGCATGTGGTGCAGTGTTCAACAGGTACAGGTTCAAACCCCACTGCAGTCAGCATGTCGAGACACTTCACCCCAAAGTGCTCCGGTGGGGATTGTCCACAGTATTGAGTATGGAAGTCGCTTTGGATAAAAGCATCTACAAGTGACATGTAATAATGTAACATCTACACGTGTAAAATCAGGAGAAATACGTTAAGAATGCCCAAAATAACACCCCCAAAAATATGTACAAAATTATGTTGAAAATGTAAGAAAAATGCCTTGAAAATTGTATGAAAACCTTCTATGAAAATATGTGTTATAAACTGTGTGCTCCAGGATATTGGAGCTGCAGGTGGAGGAGGAGAACGAGATAAAGTGGGAGGATCTGGCCGGTGGCTGGAGCAGCGTTCGGTCGCCTCAGTGGCTTCGATCCAAGTGGTGGAGCATCAAGAGACAAGTGTCCAACCACAAGGAGATCCCCTTCAACGGTACAACACACAGCTCGGATATATCAACAGCAGCACTGACATTTATGTTAGAATTGCACTCGAATAAATATAATAAATTGCACTAGAATTGCGGTAAAATATACATGTGTTTATTTCACTAGAATTAAAGCAATTTTTCACTAGAATAATGCGTTACAATTAATGTAAGAATTGCACTCTAATAACCTGGTGTGTGTGTGTGTGTGTGTGTGTGTGTGTGTGTGTGTGTGTGTGTGTGTGTGTGTGTGTGTGTGTGTGTGTGTGTGTGTGTGTGTGTGTGTGTGTGTGTGTGTGTGTGCTCAGTCCTCCTAAAGGGTCTACGGAGCTCATCGCTTCTTCACAATCAGGAAGTCCCTCCTCTTCCTCTTCTCCTCGCTGCAGATCGATTCAACCGATTGGACGAGAGCAGTGGAAGCCCCTCCCCTCCTCTGTGGCGGCGCTGCAGATTCCCGTACAGATCACACACCTGGGTGAGAAAGAGAGGAAGACTTAATCCCCAAAACATTTCTCTTTAAGCTGACAAACACCCTCTGTTTTTTATGTACTATTTCCGGTGTCTCGTTAATTTACAGATCGTCAGCAGCAGCCAACGATAGTGAAACCATCACCGGAGCCATGCAGACCTTCGAGATCCTGCCTGTAAACACATATTCACACAATAACATCATATAATAATTATACCGATAAATCTGCTATTAGTAGACGCTAGCTGTCTGGAATAAGACGCTAGCTGTCTGGGAATAAGACGCTAGCTGTCTGGAATAAGACGCTAGCTGTCTGGAATAAGACGCTAGCTGTCTGGAATAAGACGCTAGCTGTCTGGAATAAGACGCTAGCTGTCTGGAATTAGACGCTAGCTGTCTGGAATAAGACGCTAGCTGTCTGACATAAGATGCTAGCTGTCGTAAGTAAGGATGTTAGCAATCTGAAATAAGATTGTTAGATGCTAACTGTCGTAAATAACATCATATAATAAATATACCGATAATCAGCAGTTAGTAGACGCTAGCTGTCTGAAATAAGACGCTAGCTGTCTGACATAAGATGCTAGCTGTCTGACATAAGATGCTAGCTTTCTCTAGCTGTCTGAAATAAGACGCTAGCTGTCTGAAATAAGATGCTAGCTTTCTCTAGCTGTCTGACATAAGACGCTAGCTGTCTGATGCTAGCTTTCTCTAGCTGTCTGGAAGAAGACGCTAACTGTCTGAAATAAGACGCTAGCTGTCTGAAATAAGATGCTAGCTTTCTCTAGCTGTCTGGAAGAAGACGCTAGCTGTCTGAAATAAGATGCTAGCTTTCTCTAGCTGTCTGGAAGAAGACGCTAGCTGTCTGAAATAAGACGCTAGCTGTCTGACATAAGATGCTCGCTTTCTCTAGCTGTCTGGAATAAGACGCTAGCTATCTGATATAAGATGCTAGCTTTCTCTAGCTGTCTGGAAGAAGACGCTAGCTGTCTGAAATAAGACGCTAGCTGTCTGACATAAGATGCTCGCTTTCTCTAGCTGTCTGGAAGAAGACGCTAGCTGTCTGAAATAAGATGCTAGCTTTCTCTAGGCTGTCTGGAAGAAGACGCTAGCTGTCTGAAATAAGACGCTAGCCTGTCTGACATAAAGATGCTCGCTTTCTCTCTAGCTGTCTGGAATAAGACGCTAGCTATCTGATATAAGATGCTAGCTGTCGTAAATAAGAGACGCTAGACGTCCAAAATAAAATGCTAGCAATCTGAAAGAAGATGTTAGATGCTAACTGTCGTAAATAAGATGCTATCTCTCTGAAATAAGATGCTATCTATCTGAAATAACTATGTGATTTAAGTCTTAGCAAATTGTTCATGAAAGAAAAGTGTCCCCATCACTGCTCTGTTTTTATATTTTGTATGTATTTGTTTTCCAGTCGTTCCACCTGCAGCCCACAGGAACCCCTGGGACTTACTTCCTGCAGACGACGTCCAATCAGGGCCTGAGTTTAGGCAATAACAGCACGGTTACCCTGACGACAGGCTCCTCCCCCTCATCACACGAACACATCACTCCTGCACAGCCTGCTCGTGTCCAGTATAATACGTATAAATAGGAACACGTGTATAATTGTCGGAAAGTAACTATTGAGTACTGGGTACTTGATTAAGTATTCCACACATTTCAAAGGGAAATATGTGTTGTACTTTTATACATATTATTTGTTTATAAATACAATACAAAGTGTTTGGTATTAGTACTTTTACCGAAGTGAAGACCTGAATGCTTCTTCGAGCACTGATAATATAGGTGATAATACATAATAAGTATTTTTATGGGATCATTTTCTGTGTTTCCTCCTCAGACTGACGGCCTCTGTTCTAGCGACGGTGTCATCATCCAACGGTCACATCTGACTCCGCCTCCTCAAACCCTCTCTGCAATCACAGCTGGGGAAGAGGGGCAGAACCAGGAGGATCGCCTCGGCAACGAGACTCTCCTTGAGGGTTCTGTGGCGTTGTCGCGGAAACTCAGGAGCCAATCACAGAAGGCTTCACGACAAGTACATTTTCTTTAAGATATTTGTCAAAATTATAAATATATAATTTCCAGTATAGTATTTATTTACATATTCCAACCTAGTACAGTATATAGCACCCATTACACATTTGGAAACAAGTTTAATTAAAATATTTCAATTTAAAATCTATCTGTCTGTCTGTCACTGCCCATAATGAACCACGATCAATACTTACATTATGCTGTGTGTGTGTGTGTGGTGTGGGTGTGTGTGTGTGTGTGTGTGTGTATATAGGAGTTAAGTTCACCGTCTGGCAGCACCTTGCTGATTGTGTCTCCAAACCTCAGTAGCACCGTGCTGATTGTGTCTCCAAACATCAGCAGCACCCTGACAGGTACCAATATTATTGCTAATTATTCTATTATTATTATTATAGTCTCAAATCCAATTTAAAAACATCAACAGAAATTCTACTTCATCCTCTTTCTCTGTAGCGTGGTAGAAGGAATAAAGCATGTTTTGTTATAATTTAAAGACACTTATAGCTTTTTTTAAATAACAATAGATTCCCTTTCACACTGACTTTCTGACACGGGCACATTTTGAGTTTTTATTACTCACATGCCTCTGTCTCTGTCCTCAGATCCAATCCTCGAGAACCAGGATGGCTCCGACTGAACTCCAAACATGGTGATCAAAGAACTACAGGAATTGAAGGAAGCTGATTCTTCTTCTTCTTCTGTGGTGCCGCAGGACGACAGGAAGTGGAAGCAGTTTGTAAATGAAATGGATTAATTGTGAAGACGTGCCAAAGAGACTCAGAGACAGAGAAGGATGTGACCTTTAAATAAACACATGTTCATATGTAAATATAATTAAATAAATGTGATGATATTGTGAAATTAATGGTGTCGGAATTTTGTCATTAAAAAAATCTACTTTTAGGAAGTTGTGTGGTGAAGCTTATTCCTCTTAATATTAGTATAAAATAGAAGCTGGACTAAAATGTTGTGACAACAGGAAATAATGAAACAGAGAGGAATCAATCAAACACAGATAGAGTTAATCAATTATTATTTCGTTGTACAACATTACATGTCACTTGTTAGACGCTTTTATCCAAACAATAATATTGAGGAAACATTACTTTGCTCTCAAGCAGTGATAGCAGGGGGTCCGCGGGGTCTTAAAAAGTATTAAACTGTATTTTCCAAGGTATTAAATGTTGTAGCTTGTTCTCAATAAGTATATAAATTGTCCAGAGAGGTTGTGTTCTACAGTCTGCCTGAATGTAGTCACTGCGTAGGTGTGTAGTGTGATTCTGTGTAGTTTATCGCACGCTCCCTGCTTGATAGCGCGGAGGTCCGTTCACGCCGGTTGTTAAACATCGTTACGGGGAAATGCAAGTCTGCGTCCAAATGGTTGGAAGATAAGGAGGAAGGGCAATCAATACTGTATATAGTCAATGTGAGGTAAAGTGTGTCGCCAAGGTAACCGGTTAAAACTCCAAGTGGCGATGAGGTCTTAAAATGTATGGGAAGGGTCTTAAAAAAGGTCTATAGGCGCATTCACACCGCAGTACTTTTCCCACAAAGGTTCATGCGAACTTAGTTCATGCAAACTCTTTAGTTCTCATGAACTAAGTACAGATCGCGTTCACACCGGAAAAAGTCCCTGGGGGTGGATTAGGCAAATGAGCCGCTGACGTCACTTCTTCTTCTTCTGCTTTGGGTTTACTGGCAGGCTACAAACCACTTCACGGCGTATACTGCCGCCCAAAGTCCCCGGCCGGAAGTCCCCGGAGTTGGGGAAGGCTTCAGTAGAAGTTGCTGGGACTCCCAGCAGCTTCTACTGAAGCCTTCCAGTAAATCGCCAGAACGCCGACATCCTCATCTCCACCGCTCCCATGTTTTATTTTGTGTGCCATAAGTTAGTCTCTGCGTTTCTGCGCTGGGCTAATGCTAATGCTAATAATGCTAATGCGAGGATAATAAAATGGCGGCTTCACAAAACTTGTTGGGAGTTTCACGGGGCGTGGTTTGCAATCCGCCCAGCCAATCAGAAATATAGCTCTTTTCTCACAAAAGAGCCGCTCGAAGTCCCTGCTCTCTAGCAGGGACTTCGAGCGGGTAAAAGGTTCACGTGAACTACTTTTAGTACCGGCTCTTTTTGGTGTGAACGCGATAAAAGAGTTCTCATGAACTAAATTCGCATGAACCTTTGTGGGAAAAGTACCGCAGTGTGAATGCGCCTCTTGACTTCAGGATCCCTGCATACCCTGGATACAGTAGTTTCACACAGCCTATCTAGCAGCTGACCACACACTCATTTCCCCTAACCATGTTTAACTACCACACGATGTTTTCCAAATGGACGCACCGACAATCAGAGCAACATGTATGTTCCAGATGTGTAAAGGTCATTATCTCATGACGTCTTCAGGTATAATTCATACTTAGTTAGGATATGAACTTCCCAATTAACAAGCATACATACACATGGACGCACATGCATTTAGCCAACACACGAACCCTATAATAATCTACTCGGCCTCTTTATGCTTCCTCTCACATTGGGTCAGTTTTACTGAACGTGGGTACAGCTGCAAATGACCGTTGATAATTAGCAAAGAGACTCATGGGCCTCTTCTGAATCTGGAAACTGTAATTTTCAATAACATACCGTCATTATAGTTATATTGAGAAGACTTGACATAACAAAAACACAACACTCTTCTACTGGTCCAGTGTATAATACAATGCATTGATTTGGACTGGACTAAATAACTTGTAAGCTAATGGTAACAATCAAGACTTTTCATTATAAAAACTACGTATCATATTAAATAACTTAAAGGAGACACATTTCTCATTATAATATAAGTATTTTATTTAAAATAGCAGACTTTTAACTCACTATCTTGAAGACTTTTGACATATGTATCACTTTCTTTTAGACTTCATAAAGCTACCCTTTTACCACTTTGTTAGTGAAAAACTTGATTTGCTCATTTAAAGGGGACCTATCAAGCAAAATGCACTTTCTGATGTCTTCTCTACATCAACATGTGTCCCCGGTGTGTCAGAGAACTCACGCAGCGTCAGAAAATAAAACCGTCTCTCTTTTCCTCCGTACCCAAATCTCTAAAAACGGGGAACAACGGAGCTGATCCAGATTTGGGTCCGATATGACGTAATATCTGAAATGTGGACCCACGGCCCAATCAGAAAGCTGCTATCAGAAACAATGCCCGACTAGTTTGGACGTAATATGGTCGGTGTTTACATTAGCATCGCTAACACTCAGAGCTAACCTGTACTGGAGAGCATGTGTGTGAAGAAGCAGAAGTAGTAAAAGGAACTCACCTTGTGGTATAACCGGCAAGAGAGAAAGCCTTTGAGCTCCAGACTGTTTCAGATCCTTGATAATCCATGATATGGCGTTTCATCACGGCAGCATTTAGTTTAGACGGTAGCTGCCGGGTCCCGCATGAGCTCAGACCCCTCCTCTTTAAAGCTTCATACCCAGAATCAGCACTTTAGAAACAGGAAGTGAAATAGAGGGATATGAGGCATGGCTAGAATGGGTGATCTGTTTGGTATTTGGAGCAAAACACTTCATAGACATGTTGTTTTATATCTGAGACCTCTGCTATTGCCTACAATTAGCATGATAGCTGACCTTTAAATTCTGACTTTTTCCTCATAATCGATGCAATAGTGTAGTTGGGGATGCATAAAGTTGTATATTATTTTATATATTAAGATGATTTTAAACATCATAAAAACATGGAGATCTTTCACTTGTTAGTGTTTTTAGTTCAATGTTTCCTATGAATAAACGGTGCTTTCCAGAGTAAACAGACGTGAAACAGGAGAAATATAAATCTTTAATGAGGTCTGATTTTTTTTAATGTGGCTGAATCCGGCAGTCACTACAACATGGCACAGGAGAGGATTTCATTATGAAGACAAAGTGAATATCAAAGAATACAAAAGTAGAAAAAGATTAGAAGATATTTGGCAAAACTGAGCTCTGAGATAAAACACATCACACCTGTTATTTAGAGCTAAACATGAGACACATCTGAGTATAAATACTGCATATAAATATATATACTGTGTACAGATAGTGTATTAAATGTGTCACCTCACAGATAGAGGTCTCAGGTTAGATTCCCAGTCCTCACATAGTCCTGTTCTTTTGTATTTAAGTTGATAGCGCAATCATTTTGACTTCTATGTGGGGGATAATAGAATGTACGCTTAGAAACTACATTTCCCATAATGCTAAGGGGCAGTAAACAGGAATAGGTAGTCCATGGAGTCCGAAGTGGGATACAAACATTATTTTAGCCTATATTGTGTTAATATTTTTGACAAATTGGCATAATAAAGATTGCCGAATTAGCTAATAGTAGCTAGTGTTAGCATTGCATCCATACATGTACAGCCAACCTGGTCTTTTTTTTAAATACGATTTCTAAGCAGATTTATGGACGTTTAGTCAGAATCAACGATAGTTAATGTATAACTCACAATAAAGAAAGCATACATAGAGAAACGTGATGATTTATGTGGAGAATGTTGTGTATTTTTAGCCTATATTTGTTAACATTTTGAGGAAATTGGCACATTAAAAGTACGCTATAAAGAAAATTATAATTTAATGACTTTTCTATTAAATAAAATGTAAAATGTCAATATTTTCAAGCAACTTCTGCATGGTCTTTCCAAAGCAGATTAATGGACGATTTCAAGATGAGTAATATTTCACAACAAAGCCAGAATAAATAGAGAAAAGTGATCATTTGTGTAAATAAAATGTGATTTCTTCTCATTTCCCGCCCCCTCAGATTAATCGCAACCCTCCTTAAAAAACACGATATGCAGAATAGAAATAGTGAAACGCTTGTATGAACAGGTCTGATGACTCTGTGTAAACCGTGGAGTCATAAATCAAACGCACCTCACTGAGTTCAGCTTGATGATTAATGGCTTCTGTGAGCTCCTTTTCCTGTGGTCTAAAAACAGTCCCTGCCAGCGCTCATTTTAAAGTGCTCCTCCTCCTCACGTATGAAATTACACGGTCTATATTTTCCTCGGTTAATGAGCCTCATCACGACCTCACAAGTCAAGATCCTAAAGGCTGTAGTTTCTCCTCCTATTATCCATTTAAATTCAATTATCTCGCGGTTAAAAACACGCGAGTACCCGCAGATTGTGTCTCTACGGCGCTGGAAAGAGTCCATTATATGTGGCTGTTATGAAGTTCCCTCGTGCCTTAACATGGGGCTGGATTGGTGTTATAATACATTCCTAGATATGCAAAGATATTTTTCTCACATGTACAGCTCGTTAGTATTAGTAGTTACATCAGGCTTTTTGAAAATGATTACTCCATTAATGTTAAGCCTCCATGAACGATGGTCACTCAAGCATCGGCCATTTCAATTTGTTCCACATCCTCCGAGGGCCGTACGAGTTATTGACCTCTGCTTAAAAACACTCAAATCACAGCCCATTCATTTCACCTTTCTTTCATGCTGTGCAAAAAAACAGCAACCTCTCTAGATATCTCACCATGACTCGCGCATGCATGCACGTGCACGGTTGTGGCATGACCACCAAAACAGAAACATATGGACACAAGATGTGTGCAAATTTGTTGTTCCTTCCTTTTCCCTTCACTATATCTGTAAAGCGTCTTTGAGCACCTTCAAAAGCGCTGACAAATTAAATCTATTATTATTAAATGTATTTAGTTTCCTATGTGGACGATTTGAGTGGGGGGGGGGACCTAACCTCTTCTAGGGGGTCGGGGGCATGCTCCCCCGGGAAGATTTTCTTTTAAATATTGAAGTTGAAAGCATCAATCTGGTGCACTTTGAGAGCAACACTAGGAGATCTATGGAAACATCTCTCAACACCAGATGAAACAGACCTGTCAACAGATTTTATTTTCTTTATGGATATTTTACAAATCACTCCCTTTTCAAACTGTTTTCTTGTTTAGAACAAAAACTTTTTTTTACTGTCATATAGTATTTTATACCTGTTTACTTTATTCTCTTGTGTTTATAATGATCATATAAAGATGTGCCTTGACCTCACTGGTTGTAGAAAAAGCGTCTTATATTCGTTAGCATAGCTAGCTAACCAGATGCTAATAACAACACAGGTATTGACTGTATGACAGATGAGCAGATGCCACTGGGCTTTCAGCTAAAGACACAGCCACGCAGACACTGCAATTTGTGAAGTCCCGGCCCGGACGTATGGGCTCAGAACAGTCTCATAACACACCTGCAACAGAAGGATCCACACTTGTGTTTTTCAATGCACACAAATGTGTTCCGTTTCATATTCATGTAAATAAAATCCAAATACAGAAAAAAGTCTTACAGATGTATTTTTGATCCCCACATATTTGTTTTCCGTGTAAAACCTCTGCAGCTGCAACACAACCCGCTTTCTGCGCACGGAGCGCTGTGCA